>PITA01010026.1:0-74147 GCA_004023965.1 Spilogale gracilis
GGGGGGGGGTAAGGAGTTCCGGTTGAATGGGTAGAGTTTCTGTTTGAGATGATGAACAAGTTCTGGAAACGGACAGGAGTGATGGTTGTACTCAAAGTTCTGACACACTGTACACTTTCAAAGAGTCCAAATGATAAATTTTAAATTAGGTACATTTTACCCCAATTTATAAGAATTGCAAAAAGAAAAAGGAAAAGAGGAAAAGAGGTGGAATCTAATTTCCAATTTCCCTCCCCTTGGGGGGCCTACTGGACACCCACTATTTTTGTATCCATCTAGGCAGTCCCCTTTTAACATGCCTACAGATACTTAACTTCTCAAATGTTCTTTGAAACAGTTTTCCCTCATTAATAACACATATTCACTTTGTGTTTTCCCAGGAGTCATTTTATCATCTTGAAAATTAAGCTTTATCAATAACAAGATTCAAAAAAAAAAAAAAAAAAAAAAAGACCCTGAAAGCTTCCAGAGAAGAAAAAATGAGGCAGCTTACTAAGGAACAAGAATCAGTCATCATCAAGCTTCTCATCAGAGACAGAAGTCATCAAGAAACGCCTTCAAATTCTGGATAGAAAACCTTTTGAAGCTAGCATTCTCTATCTGGGCGAACCACCCTTAAAGCAGGAGGGAAAAACAAAGACACATCAAGACATTTAAACCCTAAGAGAGGAGTGCCTGGGTGGCTCGGTTGGTTAAGCGACTGCCTTCAGCTCAGGTCATCGTCCCGGAGACCCGGGATCGAGCCCATCGGGCTCCCTGCTCGGCAGGAAGCCTGCTTCTCCCTCTCTCACTCCCACTGCTGTGTTCCCTCTCTTGCTGTGTTTCTCTCTGTCAAATAAATAAATAAAATATTTTTTTAAAAAAATATTTAAACCTTAAGAGAGCTCTCCTCTTCCTTCACATCATTTCTGAAAATTTGTATTTCATCATGTTCTCCGGCCAAATGAAAAAGGGATTCAAGGAAGAATATATGGGGTGTGGGATCTAAGAAACAACAGCTGTAATCCAAGAATACAAAGAAAAGAAATGTTCAGATGACATCTGTGCAGCAGGCCTAGAAAACCAGAAAAAAGTCCAAACTAGAACAGGAAGTCAGTAGTCCTAGAAATGTCCAAAAGAAAAAGTGGAACAACTAGCAGAGTGTGTGATTAGGAAGTCAGATGAAGAAACCTCAGACTTAGACTGAAATGATTTTCAACAAGGTTCTAAGACAATTCAATGAGGAAAGAACAATCTTTTTAATAAATGATGTTGGGACAACTGGATACCCACATTCAAAAGAAAGACCGTGGACTGCTGCCTCACACCATATGCAAAAATTGACTCCAAAGGGACCACCAAAGCATAAGTTAAAACAATAAAACTCTTAGATGAAAATATAGAAATAAATCTTTACAGTCTTGGGTTAGGTCAGCCTTCTTAAATACGACTCCTTAGCAACACAAGAAAAAACAGATAAACTGGACATCATCAAAATATAAAACTTTTGTGCCTCCAACTACACCATCAAAATAGTAAATTGCTAACCATATATTTGATAAGAGACTTGTAATAAAAAGACAAATAACCCAATGAAAAAAAATGGGCAAAGAATCAAAAAAGTCATTTCTCCAAAGAAGACAAGCAAATGGCCAATAAGCCCATGAAAAGAGCCTCAACATCAAATCAAAAACACATCAAGAGAGGGCGCCTGGGTGGCTCAGTGGGTTAAGCCTCTGCCTTCAGCTCAGGTCATGATCTCAGGGTTCTGGGATCAAAGCCCAAGTGGGGCTCTCTGCTCAGCAGGAAGCCTGTTCCTCCACTCTCTCTGCCTGCCTCTCAACCTACTTATGATCTCTCTCTCTCTCTCTCTCCCTGTCAAATAAATAAATAAATAATCTTAATTTTAAAAAACACATTGAGAGAATACATCACATCCATAAAGTGGCTCTCATCAAAGAAACGGACAATAATAAGTGTTGACAAAGAGGAGTTCCACGGAACTTGCATACATTGCTGATGAGGATGTAGAATGACACAGCTGCTTTGGGAAAGAATTCCTCAAAGTGTTCAACATAGAATTACCATATGACTCAGCCATTCTCTCCTATGCATATAGGTAAGAGAAAAGCCAAATTGCCCGTAAAAATCTTGCATGCTAATACTCACAGCAGAATTAATCAGGATAGCTAAAAAGTGGCCATGAGCATCAATTGATGAATAGATAAATAAAATGTAATACATCCATCAGTGGAATAGTATCCAACAATAAAAAGGGGAAAGGGTACTAATTCGTGCTGTAATATGGCTGGCCCTTAAAAATACTGTGCTTAAAAAAATATGCTAAGTGAAAGAAACTAGTTACAAAGGATCTCATATTATATGATTCCACTTATTTGAAATACCTAGAATAGGCAAATTTATGGAGACAGACAGTTTTTAGGGCTGGGGTATTACAAGGAAATGGGACGGACTTTTTTTAAGATCTTTTTTTTTTTTTTGAGACAGAGAGAGAGAGAGCGCTCTTGTGCATAAGCAAGTTGGGTGGGGAGGGGCAAGGGAAAGGGAGAATCTCAGGCAGACTCCACAATGAGCATGGAGCTTGACACAGGGCTTGATCTCATGACCCAGAGAATCATGACCTGAGCCGAAATCAAGAGTCGGATGCTTGGTACGCCTGGGTGGCTTAGTTGGTTAAGCGTCTGCCTTCAGCTCAGGTCATCATCTCGGCATCCGGCTTCCGGCTCCACAGAGAGTCTGCTTCTCCCTCTGCCCTTCATCCCACTCGTGCTCTCTCACACATGTGCTCTCTGTCTCAAATAAATAAAATCTTAAAAAAAAAAAAAGAAAGAAAGAAAGAAAAAAGGAAAGAGTCAGATGCTTAAGTGACTGAACCACCCAGGCACCCCAGAAATGGGAGGGACTTCTACTGGGTACTGGGTCTTTTTGGAGGATGATGAAAATATCCTACACTGGTGGCGAAGACGTTTGTGCCTATCTGTGAACTTGTAACACAACTACCGAACTGTGCATTTTACATGGGTGAAAGTTACAGTATGTCAAATACAGTTCAATATTAAAAAAAAAAAAAAAAAAGAAGACACAAAGGTCAAATCATCTCCAAGATCAGATGCCTTCTTTGCCAGAAGAGAAAGAAGAGAGGCATTTCAAAGCTGCAGAAATAATAGAAACCTATTTGTCAAAGTCATAGTCCCAAACTGAAGGAAACTGATATGTGGGACAGTACCAAGCAAAGGACAGAGAATAAGAAAGAATAGCAGATTTGATGTGTCTGCTCAAAACTATCTTCCTTTGAGACACATAGGGTTACATTTCCTTTTCTCTAGACTCAATCATTCACGGTGCTGCTACCAAAAATCATGCTGTTGATCCCGTAAGGAGGACTCATGGGGCAGCAGAAAACCACTTTGTTCTCCACCTCGATGTTGATTAAGCCTACACTGCGGGGCCAGTTCTTCCTGACCCCTTAGATGAAATCTGGGACTGGGCCCATGACCTCTCTGGCCAATATCAGGTGTAAAAAATCCTCCAGTCACTTTAAGCCATAAAAGTTCTCATTTCCGTAATTAACATGTCCAGACCTGGGTCCCAGTCAAAACTTCGGACTTCATTTTTAGTTTTTCTCCTTTTTCTTTGTCATTTTTAGCGTTTCTCCCTTTTTCTTTGAAGATTTTACTTATTTATTTGTGAGAGACAGAGGGAGAGGGAGAGAGAGGGAGAGGAAGAGGGAGAAGCAGACTCCCCAAGGAACAGGGAGCCTGATGCGGGACTCAATCCCAGGACCCCAGGACCACGACCCAAACCGATGGCAGATGCTTAACCTTCTGAGCCACCCAGGCACCCCAGCTTTGCTTCTCTTATCTGACAGATCATTGCAGGGAAGAAGCCAGCCTGCAGGGGAAAGGCAAGGGAGTGACGGCTATCTTCTCTGCTTCCCTCTTTTGGGTCCACCTTTCCTGAAGCCTGCCAGCCACAGCTCTGTCCCTTTGGAAAGGAGGGAGTAAGGGGAAGACTAGACCATGCTGGCAAAGAAAGTAAGGGCAGTGACAGTTCATGGGACTCTTCCTGTCTGCTTTCAGGGTTTACAGAGGACTTTCTCGGGAATGGTGTTCTCGGCTCCTCTGACACAGGGCAATTGAGCCCACGACTCCCTTCTCTTAAGCACCTGATAGGGCAGGCCAGGCCAGGCCTCTCCCCTGCTTGGTCTTGGTCTAAGAAAGTACGATGATTTCCCAACAGCACTCTAACTCTGAGGCCACAAGGCACTCCAACCGGCGCTTTAAAATTCCGCAGGCAAGGGCCTGACACCAGCCCAGTAAGGGACCCATATCAGGTTCTCCAAGCACTTAACTTTAAGCACTCATTCCCTCCCCCATGCTGAGGTGGACTCTAAATGCCACAGCCATTCGGTAACTAGGAGACACACCATTTGTCTCTTTAATCCCTAATCTTTGGGATGGAGATCAGCTAAGGGTTGCAAAACTGGTTTTCACCCAGAAGTCTTGCTTCAACAGTCTAGCACTGGAATGTGGAAGCTGTTGGCATCTGCTCTATGTGCTGTAGCCCCAGGTGAATCTGAAAATAAAGAATCCAAGGGTTCCTGGTTGGCTCAGTCAGTTAAGTGTCTGACTTCAGCTCAGATCACGATCTCAGGGTCCTGGGATCGAGCCCCAGGATTGAGCCCAGAGTCAAGCTCCCTGCTCAGCAGGGAGTCTGCTTGTCCCTCTCTCTGGGCCCCTAACCCCCTCTCAAATAAATAGGCTCTTTAAAAATAATTTTAAAAATTTTTAAATAAGGACTCCAATTCTCACATCCTATTACAATCATGTTCACACAGTGGAAATACTAACTGCTATTGTTGGGTTTCACTATTTTAGAAATGATTTATGGACAAAATTTGAATGGTGTAATAAAATTGAAGAGCAAGGTGTAAAAGTTAAAACACGAAGAACATAAAAGTAATGGTTTTACTATCAGAAGGAGGCAAAAAGTAAATTTAAGGGCTAATTTCTTCATCTGAATAAAAAGAGCCAAAAGATACTATCCAAAGTTAATGAGTTGAGAAACAGAAGTTTATAAAAATTATTTAAAATTTTAAAGTTTCAAAAAAATACAAAAACAAACAAGCAAATAAACAAACAAGAGAGGATAAATGGGAGAGAATGCTATAGTCCCTGACCTTTAGGATGGAGACAACTATCAGGCACTAAAATCAGAGAGTTTAAAATGGCTAATTTGAGGGGCACCTGGGTGGCTCAGTTGGTTGGGCGACTGCCTTCGGCTCAGGTCATGATCCTGGAGTCCTGGGATCAAGCCCTGCATCAGGCTCCCTGCTCGGCGGGAAGCCTGCTTCTCCCTCTCTTGCTCCCCCTGCTTGTGTTTCCTCTCTAGCTGTGTTTCTGTCAAATAAATAAATAAAATCTTTAAAAAAAAAAATGACTCATTTGGGGAGTGTGCCCAGATTTGGGTGCTTAGAGAAATGTACAGAGGTCTGCTGACTATTTTTAACAAGAGTAAGGCCACTAATGAGCACCTTAAATAAAAAAGATTTTCTTCCTCTTAAAGGCATTTAGCAGGTGCCTGGGTGGCTCAGTGGGTCAAGTCTCTGCCTTCGGCTCAGGTCATAATCTCAGAGTCCTGGGTTCGAGGCCCATGTTGGGCTCTCTGTTTTGCAGGGAGCTTGCTTCCTCCTCTCTCTCTGCCTACCTCTCTGCCTACTTGTGATCTCTCTCTCTCTGTCAAATTAAAAAAAAGAAAAAGGCATGATCAAAAAAAAAAAATGATCAAATGTCACCATGTCACAGTGGTGTGTCTGATATATATATATTATGCAGTGCATGCGTAAGTCATACATGTGGCATTTATACACACACATGTATGCAGTGTGTAACACATATAGGTTTGATAAATATAGAGAGCATCCATGCCACATAGCAGTTTGATATATATATAGTGTACACATACATGTACTATACATGTTTGATATATATAATGTGCATATATATCATTTATAAATATATTTTGTGGATATAGACATAAAATAAATAAGAGGCAGGCTCAGAGAGGTGATTTATTTATTATGCCCTAAATTATGCAATGAGGGGACCCAGATCAGATCCAGGTCTGACTCAGATCTGGACTCTTTTGTCTCCATCAACTTGTAGGTTATCTGCTAAAAGACAAAAATTTATAAGTTATTCTATTTTCTTTGTTAAAGAATTCCACAAGGTTGGGGCCCCTGGGTGGCTCAGTTGGTTAAGCGACTGCCTTCGGCTCAGGTCATGATCCCGGAGACCCGGGATCGAGTCCCACATCGGGCTCCCTGCTCGGCAGGAAGCCTGCTTCTCCCTCTCTCACTCCCCCTGCTTGTGTTCCCTCTCTAGCTGTGTTTCTGTCAAAAAAAATCTTTAAAAAAAAAAAAAAAAAAAAAGAATTCCCCAAGGTCACCCTTTGGTATCCTCATGAATAAATTACACCTAGTAAGACTCAATTCTGCCACCAGCCCAGTCCTGACACCCCACACAAGCACTCACCATTAATTAATCTAACTTGAGAACCCACTTCTAGTGTCTTCGCCTGAGTCACCATAAGTGACCAAATACTTAAAATGAATCCCTTTCACTTATTTTTGAACTGTTTTTTTTTTTAAGTGTCATAAAAAAAGACAAAAATCATAGTCCTATAGCAGAGTTCCTAGTTATGTCATGAACAACGGAAACCAACGCAGGCTATTTAGACAGAAAAGGAATTTCTTGCAGGGCTATCAGGTAGCTCCCGAAAGCACCAGGAACTAGGCTCAGAAATCTGGGAAGGAGCCAAGGGAAGCTGGACACTCGCACCTCTACCAAGGTCATGGCCCGGAAAACCAGGTCCTTGGAGGCCAGCCTTGGACCTACGGAAGTCTGGGCTGCCTGGCCTATTCTGTCTGCATCAAGGACTCCAGCTTCAGAGTCCTGGGCAGGAGCTTCCATGAGCAGAGGTCAGCAGCTCACATCCTGGCTGCTGGCATCCAGATGCATTAGCATCTGGCCAAAGAAGCTTCCATTGATGGAAGGGCCCCACCTCCCACCGAGATTCACACAAAGGCAAATAAACAAAACCCCAGCCTTCCTACACAAAGAGGCTGGCCATCAAACCCAAACAAAGCAGGGAAATCAAAACGGTCTCTAGGTCCCACAACACAGTAATGCATGTCCTCTCCAGATATAAAGTAGGAAGTCCAAGCTCCCTTCTCTCCCTTCCCACTCACACAGCACATTCCACAGAAGTGCCTACTATAAACAGTTTCCTATATATCCTTTCAGAAATTTTCCAAGTGACTACAAACACGTATGTATAGATCCCCCAGGTTAAAAAAAAAACCCACAAGTGGCACCGTACACATTTTAACGTTCCACAGGACACTGTATTGACTTTAAGATGCTCACCAATTCAAAATGGTCTCCCCTCTTGCCCCGTATCACTCATGGTTCCCGCAGTCCTCTCACAGGCATATGAGAAATGGACGCCTCTAGGCTGTGGGGTCCAGAGAGCCCGGGTGCAGCGCTGGTTGGAGGGCTCCCCCCCCCCCGCGTAATGCAGACACTCACATGCCCCCACAGTGGGCCCACAAGATACTCTGGCACCCTTCAGCACAGACAGGGTGGTATCAGGCACATACCAGTGGGCCCATGTGACACCCCCATCCCAAGGATGGTCGGGAATTCAAATCCCAGGTAATCAACCAGCATTTATGAGCAAGGCCATACTCCAGAAGCTCCCTTTGCTTTCATCTCTCAGCAACAACCCAGCTGCATTGTTAAACAGGCAGAGTGATTGTGGAAATGAGTTGTCCAACTGAAACTCTTAGCTTGTCTAACTAACACAACAGATGTTAAAAGTGGTTACTCCTTGAAATTTGTGGTAAGAACGAAAACGAACATAATTTCCCGTCCCAACTTTAATCAATTCTGCGGTGGGCCATATTTTTCTGATCCTATGTTAAATAATACTGAGAACAAGCAAAGAGAACCTAGCTTCTTGCCCCAGAAAATATTCGTTCCTCAACTGTAAGACTGAACCAACTAAAATAGTTTATCAAAACTAACAGCTTACTCATCAGATCTTGCTTCCGGCCCTCCCTCCCATCTGACCACCAATCCGAAGCCATTATGTTATAAGCTTTTTGCCCAGACCCTATCAATTTCTTATCTTGCAAAGCTCACCCTATAATCCCCTAGCAGGGGTCCTCCAAACCTACAAGTAGGCAAAAAGAGCAAACATGCTCTCTTTAATGCAGCCCTTCTAAGAACTGTAGGCAAGGAGGTGTCCTCCCTACCGCGGCAGATCCAATAAACTGAGCTTTGCTTCATCAGCACAACTTCAGGGCCTCTGCAATGGCTTTCGTGACAAACAAAAACTAGAGGTAACAAATTGTTGTAACAGTTCCGTAAGCTCAGGAAAAATCTCAGTCCTGTACCTTTAAGCTTACAGGGCAGAGCCTTTGAACAAGTGTGTTGGTTATTGGCTAACAGTGTGGGCCTGTGTCGCCATATTTGGCCTGAGGCTCGCTTTCATTGTAGTGATGGACTTGGCAGGAAGGTTACCTCAAAGCCTGGGCAATTACCTGACAAACTAAAGCTGCTAATGAGCCCACACCCACTTGGCTGAGGCCGGTTTGCAAAGCAAGGAGTTGCTCAGGCTTTGATTCTGCCCAGAGACGGGCCACCCAAATCTCCCCAGTTCCTGAGGATGCCAGCTTCTTACCCAATGCACGGTTTTGGGGAGCAGGTGATTGGTTAGGAGAAAAATGCAAGTTCTGTTGCCAGCAGACCAGGCCCAGTGCAGTCACAGATAAGCCCAAGCTCAGCCCAGGGTGCTTTAATGATGCCTACGTGCATGTTTTGTTGCTACAGGTTATCTAATGGCACACCAAACTGTGAGACCAAATCTCCTCTCGAAGATCTTCTCAGCGGATAATGAAAATGATTCATAATGTGTTTACCTAACCTTAGATCCCATTTTACATTTTACAGTTTTTAAAAATATTTTATTTATTTACTTGAGAGAGAACGCACAAGCAGGAGGGGCAGAGGGAGAGGGAGAAGCAGGCTCCCCAGTGATCAGGGAGCCCGATGCGGGACTCCATCCCAGGACCTCGGGATTATGCCCTGAGCCAAAGGCAGATGCCCAACCGATTGAGTCACTCAGGCACCCCCCTTTTACGGTTTTGACATGCATCGCTGTTTACAGCCCCATTGTACAAGTGAAAAAACGGATCAGGTAATTTCCTTGGCCACTCAGTGATGCAAAGTGACAGGACTGACTCAAAGCTGAGCCTCCTGTTGCTTTTTCAATTCTGCCACTTGCTCTCTTCGATCAAGGATAAACTGGCCACTTTAAAACTTGAAAAAGAATTGGACAGTCACAAGTACAAAAATAATTAAATTATACACACACACAAACACGTTAGGCACAGAGAAGTACTTAGAGGGGCGCCTGGGTGGCTCAGTTGGTTAAGCAGCTGCCTTCTGCTCAGGTCATGATCCTGGAGACCCTGGATCGAGTCCCACATTGGGCTCCCTGCTCGGCGGGAGGCCTGCTTCTCCCTCTCTCACTCCCCCTGCTTGTGTTCCCTCTCTGGCTATGTTTCACTCTGTCAAATAAATAAAATATTAAAAAAAAAAAGTACCTAGCAATTTGCTAATGGAGAAGGTAGAGGAATGTTACTAGGAAAGGAGCACTGGACTGGGAGTCAACATCCCAGTTCTTTCTAATAATAGTTCATGTGTTTGTGAACTGGACAAGCTGGTTCACTCCTGAACCACTGGTCCCCATCCATAAAATAGGAAAAACACCTGCCATACAAAACCACATGACTACAGATACACACTCTTAAGCATTATATGCATGCAACAGAGTATTATTAATTATTCTGAAGAGGAAGGAACAGCCACCTATTTTTAAGTGAAATAATCATAGTATTTACACACAGGGAGCTTAAAATGGCCTGTTGAAAACGTCCATCTAAAGTTAAAATAGGGGCGCCTGGGTGGCTCAGTTGGTTGGGCGACTGCCTTCAGCTCAGGTCATGATCCTGGAGACCCGGGATTGAGTCCCATATCGGGCTCCCTGCTCAGCAGGAAGCCTGCTTCTCCCTCTCTCACTCCCCCTGCTTGTGTTCCCTCTCTGGCTGTGTTTCTCTGTGTCAAATAAATAAAATCTTTAAAAAAGAAAAAAAATAAAATTAAATTAAAAAAATAAAATAAAGTTAAAATACCCTCCGGGGAACTAATGAGGATTCTGAAAACAGACACAATGAGAGCTAAAGGACTCTTAAAAGATTGTTCTGATGTAAGTTCATCATTTTATGGATGCAGAACCCGAGAGATTTCCCCAAGGTTACCGATAACTAGTGGTAATGTATCAGCGTTTAAATGAAGGTTTCTTGAATTCTGAAACCAAGGCTCATTCCAAATCTTTGACAACCAGGAAATACACTGAAAAGAACCAGAATGCACAAAGCCAGAGCTTTAGAGTTCGTTTTATAACCGTACAGATCCCTCAACCGCCCTCAGGTCTTCAGACCCCTCCTGGTCTTCATGTCATCAGAAATGAAAGGGCCTCCATGTACCGTGCAACTAACCCACCTACAAGTATTTCTGACTATCAGGTGGGCTAATTTCTCAATCTCTTGGCAGTGTCTGGGTGATCCAAGACTCGCTCTTCAAGGCACAATAAGATGGAAAGAACCCAGATCCCCAGATGGCTTTGTGGAGCAGAACCATCTTTGCCAGCCCAGCCTGTTTGGTGAGAGGACCGAATGTCTGTATATCTTACCGAAGCCATTTTTAGTCTCTTTTTTAGTCTCCTTTTGGGTAATGAAGTTTTACCCAAAATTCCATAATCTTGGAGTCAGAAGATAAATGATGGATCATTTTTTAAAATATCCAGTTTATTTACGCTTCTGTTCTCAGTCTGGGGTGCAAATCCATATGGCCAACAGTTGAGAACAAACCATATATGTGACCCAAGAACATCACCAAGGAAGTACCTTCACTCCTGATGCAAAGAATAAAGCAATCTCTTTATCAGCTCTAAGGTTACATTCACTCCACATCTTCCAAATTGATAAGAAAAATAGTTCAAATGACCACTTCATAAGCAACAATTATAGGCTGAAAGTCCAGCCTGGTTTTCATGGTGGTAACTCTTACCAAATGGACCACCAAAGAAAAACATCTTACTAAGACAATTCCATTTTTCAACTGAGGTGCCGAGACAACACAAGATAATCTTTGATGTCACTCCCAGCACAGAGACTGGGATTTCTAAAAAATTATAAACCATTTTATTAGAATAAAAAAGGAGATTAACTCAAAGAAATAAGAACATTCTTTAAAAATGGAAAATGTTTGTTCTTCATGGAAAACACACAACCTGGGACTTCATCACGATCAGAAGCTTTTGCATAGCAAAGGAAACAATCAATAAAACCAAAAGACAACCAACAGAATGGGAGAAGATATTTGCAAATGACATATCAGATAAACGGTTAGTATCCAAAATCTATAAAGAGCTTATCAAACTCAACACCCAAAGAACAAATAATCCAAACAAGAAATGGGCTGAAGACATGAACAGACATTTCTCCAAAGAAGACATCCAAATGGCCAACAGACACATGAAAAGGTGCTCAACATCACTCAGCATCAGGGAAATACAAATCAAAACTACAGTGAGGTACCACCCCATATGAATCAGAATGGCTAAAATTGACAAGTCGGGAAACGACAGGTGTTGATGAGGATGCAGAGAAATGAGAACACTCCTACATTGTTGGTAGGAATGTAAGCTGGTACAGCCACTCTGGAAAACAGTATAGAGGTTCCTCAAAAAGTTGAAAATAGAGCTACCCTACAACCCAGCAATTACACTACTGGGTATTTATCCTAAAGACAGAAATGGAGTGATCCAAAGGAACACGTGCACCTGAATGTTTATAGAAGCAATGTCCACAGTAGCCAAACTACGGAAAGAACCTAGATGAATGGAGAGAGAAGATGTGGTTTATATCTACAATGGAATATACTATGCAGCCATCAAAAAGAATGAAATCCTGCCATTTACAATAACATGGATGGAACTGGAGGGGATTATGCTGAGCGACATAAGTCATTCAGAGAAAGACAATTATCATATAATCTCTCTGATATGAGCACTTTGAGAGGCAGAGTGGCGGTAGGGGGAAGGGAGGGAAAAAATGAAACAAGAGGGGACTAGGGAAGGAGACAAACCACACGAGACTCTTAATTTCAGGAAAAAAACTGAGGGTTTCTGGGGGGTGGTGGGGAGAGATAGGGTGGCTGGGTAATGGGAATTGGGGAGGGTATATGCTATGGTGAGTGCTATGAATTGTGTAAGACTAATGATTCACAGACCTGTACCTCTGAAACAAATAATACATTATATGTTAATTAACAAAAAAACCACACACAACCTGAAATGATGGGTGTGTGCACACGCACACACACTCTAGTTTGATCCTAGTCATGGTCAAAAATAGCTATAAATGTTTACAAATGTTGTTCCAAGATTATTATTTTTGTTCTGGACACGTAAGTATTTAATTGGTATAAGGAAGACGATCCAGTAAATGGGACACTTCCAACTCTGAGTTTCCACGAAAACTTGAATTTGAAGGAACTGGGTCAGGCTGAGCCTTCTTTGTTCACACCAGCATAAAACCAAATGTAATCACTGAAACAATCACAAAAGAAGGAACACAAATATTCAAGTTTTCACAAGTCTTCAAAAGGAAGTATTCAAAGGTTCTAGATGAGTGGGCAGCCAACAACTCAAAAAGAGGATGGCTTGCCCCTCAAAGGTCCCTGGAAAGACCAACCTGCCCTCTCCCAACCTCCACCACCCATATAGTTCCTAACCACACTGAAGTAAAAAGGGGAAGAGGACAGAAACTGGTGAGAGAAATTTAAGACAGAAGTAAAAAAGAAACGTCGAGAAACTAGGACCTAAATTTCTTATTGGCCATCAAATTACTTCGCAACTACAGATGCGTATCAAGCACACCGTTTCTGGGGACACTGGGTAAACAAGACGGACAAGACCCCTGTCTTCATACAGCTAGCTCTGGTGGGGAGATAGCAGTAGTGAATGAACAGCACACAGCCTAACTACAACCCGTGAAGCCAAAGGTCAGTGCAGAGACACGAGTGAAGAGGCAGAGGCATGGGCCACCATCATTGGGTGGCCAGGGAAGGTCTCCTTCAGGAAGTGACTGCTGAGCTGAGACCCAGAAGGAAAGGAGCCAGGCAAGGAAACGGGTAGGGGAAGAAGGTCCCAAGTTGGTTAAGACAGCCTGGCTGTGTCCCAGTCTGAAAGTGCCCCTGTGGGTAGAGTACAGGAGAGAAGGGTTGGAACTGGCCAGCCAAGCCCCCGTCTGCGGGAACAGAGACCCATGGGGCCCGCCTGGCTCTCTGACAGAATGTGACCTCCCACTCAAAGCATCCAAGGGCACATTCCCTTAACTCAGGAAGGGGTCTGGGCGAAGTCAGAGAAAAGGTGAAGCAGCCATTATGGGGAGGGTAGGGAGGAGTCAGAGCCACCCTTTAGTGTCACTAGATTATCCCCTCTGTTCAGAAAAGAAAACTATGCTCAGGAAAGTTAAGTGGCTTATACATTATACATAGCTTTTCACCAGATGAGCTGGGACTCAGACTAGGAGTGTCTGACTGGCATATCCAGTTTCATGATTTATTTTTTATTTTTTTAACATAACAAAGGCATATGGCACAAATTACAACCAAATATTAAGAGTCACATGAACTGAGGATTTTTCACTTGGGATGTTGACTAAGACTCAAATGATCTATTGATATACCAAGAAAGCTTGTCCTTGTACAGTTCCTATCAACTCAGTGACCTTCTTTATACATCGATGTTAATTAGCATTTCAAAACAATCTCTACTTGATTCAAAATAATTCTTGATCCTAAATACTTCTAAATACATAATTCATAATAGTTGAAATATAGAAGCCCACATGTCCAACAGGTTTAGAGCCGACGGTAACACAGAATATGATGGAATGCCTTTCAAGCAGGCATATGGACCCCTTGTGCATGGAAACATAATATTTACTGATATGGACATAATTAATGTAATGTAAACAGAAAAAGCAGAGCCCAACATGGTACATACCAACAGATTGTAGCTTTGACAGAGTTGCACCTACACTTATCAGCAAAGATGAGAAATCAATCTAAAGACATAATAATAAAGATACCTCTCTATTAAGGTCATTTTCATTTATAATTGTCTGAGCTCACATAATAAACCTATGAGGCACCTTTCCAAAAGAAGACAGTGTTAAGGAAATAACTGTCTTAAAAGGTCCACCTTCTAAATATCTACCCAGAACACATGCTCATATTCTTCTCACCACCTGGAACCTTAAAAGTACACAGAGCTTAAGGATTTTCTGATTTTAATTTAGATACCTGACGTTTGTATTACTGAGCTTTTCAATATTGACCCAGTGGGGAAAAAAAACAGGACAAAAATGGCTCCTGTAGCCAAATATTAGTATAAACATTGGACTCCATCCAACGTTTTTCTAGAGAGTTGCTACAAAACAGACCTCAGCCACTCATAACACATGCCATAAAACTCATCCGAAGCCTCATTTTCTCCTACCCTGCTATCTCATAGATTAAAATGCTGCACCAATAATTTACTCCTGCCAGAAATATTAAATGATAGACTTCTAAAATGTTGCCTAAATTGTCTTGTGGGCCTGAAAACTTTAGTTTTTCAAGACCATCAACACAGTCCTTGAATCTATTACTCTATCTTGTACAGTAGGCTTCTTCTCCCTGCATTTAAGAATTTAGCTAGTTTTGTGTTTATTACCCACCACCGAGCAAACAGTGTTCTGTTTAAGATGAAATGTTATACACAAAATGGTCTTAGAAAATTATTTAACACTTTTTCAAGATGGGTGGGAGAAAAATCAGAAGAGATGTTATATAGAAAAATTTTTTTCATTATATGTATTTCAAATCACATTTGTCAGAACTTCTATCTCTGAAAGTTGCCAATTCCATTGGGAATTGTCTATTTTACACAGTATTCCCTAAATCCAAAAGACATAGCAAATAAAAACAAAAAACGAATGTTAGAAATGTATTAAATGCCATTGAACTGTGAACTTTAAAATGGGTTAACTCTATATTATGTCATAAATATATCAATATCAAAAAATATCAATAACTTAAAAAGGATAAAGTGACCAATATAGGTCTTTATTACCATGAAAATATGACAGATGTATGATAAAGAGAGAATAGAGTCTAAGTCATGGAACTCTAAGGTGGTCCAACCACAGCACGATGACAGTAAAAAATTATGTATTCATGATTTAATACCTGAGATTTACTTCAAAAGAATATTCGGGGAAAAAGAATACGGGGAGCGCAGGAATGGGTGAGGGTCTAGCTCAAAAAGAGTGGCTGAGCTGGTCGTTGCTGAAGCCAGGTGATCAGTGTAGAGGGTTCATTATATTCTTCCGTCTGCTTTAGTGAACGTTTAAAAGTGTCCATAGCAAAACAACTTTTGAAATTACATCTTTACAGTACATCTAATCCTGGAACTAGAAACATGTTGGGTACCTGAGAAGTTTAAAATGAATCAGAAAACTGACAAACTATCATTTCGCTTTACTGTTATGAGAACATCTGACTTCTATTAGTATCCATTGTGAGGTTTTTTTTTTTTAATGAACGAGAAAGCTTCGGTATTTCTTCAGTGGTTGATTCCAACAAACTTCTCACATAGCACATTTTACAAAGGGTGACAGTTTATGAGATCAGTACATACCAGGAGTATCATAGGTCGTTTCCAAGTCGTTAACCCTATGATTCCAGAGAGTATCACCTAGAAGGATAAACAGTAATCATAAATCTAGAAAAAGGACAAATTTCAATAAACTAATCCTGGTCCCTAAAGTATTTTTCTTTTTTCAAAAACCCTGACATTTCAAAGCCTTCTAATTCTCACATTTAATATTCCTGCTGATTACCCAAGCCCTGGTAGATCACTTTGGACTCTCCTTCCCTCCAAGGCCCCCAAAGCTTTATTCCTGACTGTGCATGTTTTTTCTTAAGGTCAATTAAGAACATACAAAGAGGGCGCCTGGGTGGCTCAGTGGGTTAAAGCCTGTGCTTTCAGCTCAGGTCATGATCTCAGGGTCCTGAGATAAGGCCCACGTCGGGCTCTCTGCCCAGCAGGGAGCCTGCTTCCTCCTCTCTCTGCCTGTCTCTCTGCCTACTTGTGATCTCTCTGTCAAATAAATAAAATAAAAAAAGATTTAAAACACACACACACACACACACACACAAAGAGGGGCGCCTGAGTGGCTCAGTTGGTTGAGCATCTGCCTCCCGCTGGGGTCGTGATCTTGGGGTCCTGGGCTAAAGCCCCGCCTCAGGCTTCCTGCTCAGCGGGGAATCTGCTTGCCCCTCTGCCCCTCCTCCTGCTCATGCTCTCTCTCCAATAAATAAATAAAATCTTTTAAAAAACAACAACAACAACAACACAGAACAGAGAGAATAGTCTATCCTTCCGGTTAGTGAAGGAATCAGTTTTGTTGATCTGAGCTCCCTGCCCCAGAGCCCCTAACCTGTTGCCTTATCACCCTCATACGACACCCGCTTGCCTGAAACCCACCCTTCATTAGGAGTTTACTTGTCCCACCCATCCTTTGTGGGACAAGTAAACTCCCTGAAGTGGTACGCAAGGTCTCTCAGGACCTTCCTCTGCCCACTTCTCAAGCCTGGTTTCTATGTACCCTTGCCCCTCCCCCCACCCATCTTCCTCCCAGGCACACCTGTCCCCTGCCAGGTGGACCAGGCTTTGGACACTGCAGTGTTCTGGGCTTCTCTTGGCTGCAGTGTCTTCTCCCAGCTCCCCTCATGGCTGTTTGGGAACTACTATGCATCCTGCAAGATCCTGACTAGCAGTCACCTCTTCCGAGAAGCCTGCACGGATCCCACCACCCTGCACTCCTGGCACACTCCACAATGTTCCTCCTCAAACGCTCTCTGTCCTAATACCTTGATAGGTGCATCTCTGCCTTGCCCACTGACTGTCAGCTCTTACCTTGTCTCCCAATCCTCAGCTTCCAGCCTGGCACCTATCGCATATTACTGGCAACTAATAAATGTTCCTGAGCCTTTACTACACAAAGAGGGGAGGGATTACAGCAAGAAAAGTCTCACATTGCAAAATGACAGTTCGATAAACAACAATCTAAAATCCTTTGTAAAGAAGAATCAGCCTCTGGCCAAAATGTAAACTGGAAATCACCATCAGCTCTCTGGATGACCCAGCTCACCAAGACTTTGGGAAAGAACAATCAAAGTGATTCTTCAGCTCCGAGACATTGTCATGTCACTGGAGCACATTTGCCTTTGTGCACAAAGTTGTTCAACGCTGTTATGAGGGTGTCCTTTAAGTGTACTTCTTACCAAAATCCCTCATATGTACTGTTCACAATTATTGTTTATCAACTACAGATCAATAAGGATTTTAGCGTTACTTTAGATTCCAAGCTCACCCCCTGCTACCATGCCCTCCCTTCTGCATTTACTGGCTGGGAGTCGATCATACTGTGTCAAACCCTCAGAGGACATGTCTACCCACTTATATCAAGGACCAGAAACCACGTAAGGGCAGATAAGCAACAGATCCTTGTATCCCATGTATGTTCAAGCATACTCTCAACGCCCTGCCCACCAGGCACTAGATCTCTGCAATCATCTTAAATTCAATAGGCTCCTTCTGCATGCTGAATGATTGCTGCCTAGAGACAGGAAGGGCACGTGTCTGCATGTGGCCGCATCTCCTTTACAAATTGGAAAGTGAAATCCATGAGAGCTTGGGGCCCAGATTTCCCACCTGGCTTCCAAATAAGTATGCATCCTTGGCCAAGTCAGCCACTTTTCTGACCCTTACTCTCGTTTCCTTAGAAATGTGGTTAATCGAAGGAAACCATCTCTGGGACTCTTCTAA
Organism: Spilogale gracilis; assembly: GCA_004023965.1. Taxonomy (NCBI): domain Eukaryota; kingdom Metazoa; phylum Chordata; class Mammalia; order Carnivora; family Mephitidae; genus Spilogale; species Spilogale gracilis. The sequence goes on from PITA01010026.1 coordinate 18,070, forward strand.
CTCAAAAGTTTCCCCTGCTGTGACGAGAGCGATTCCTCCCGATTCCCCACAATCCAGCACTGGCTCCACTTGTAGGCTGTGCGTGGGCACGCACGCTCGCACATGCGTGAGCATGTTAAGTCATTGTGTGTGCACATGCGCATAATAAAGGGACATGGACGTGTGCTCCCTGCCTGCCCAGCCTGCTGCTTACTGGACTCGGCTGAGGAAACGCAAGTACTTTTGTAAAAATATAACTGAAACACTGGACCGCCGGACCGCCTTTGAGGGAAACACAAACTGCCCCTTTCACTGAAGTATAAATATCATGTGAATTACCAGTTAGTGTTGGATGTTTAGACCACCTGTCTCCCTTAATACAGAACCCTGTGGTTCAGCTTTTTGGAACACATTTTTTCTATTGAAACAGTATTACCTTTAAAATGAGGTGTCCAGCCCCGCCTGTAAATGCCCGTAAACATGGTGAGAGACCTCAGTTATTCTCTGCACCTCCCCCAGCAGCCACGTCATCCCACCCTCACCCACATGAGCAATTTGGTATATTTACCTATTTTACACATGTACAGATTTTTCTTTAAATTCTTATTACTAGACAAATATGTGTATGTGTATATTTATACATGCACAGAGGTGAACTTTTCTAAAAAATGGGTCATGAAAGATACTTTTTTTTCTCTTCTTTTTCTTTCTCAATAACTATCTCAAGGGAATCACTTCATGTCCATTGGACTAGCTCTTATTCATTCCTGTTTAATGGCGACATATTTCTTTGTATGGTTTACCCAATGCATTCAATCATTTTTATGTTCAATGACAATCATACTATTTCCAGTTTTTTGCCCTCACAATCAATGCTGGGGTATAACCTTCCATGGCCAAATAATGCTTAAAAACAAGTGCTTTTTATTTCTGTTGGATAAAATCCCAGGAATATGGCTGCTAAGGTAAGAAGGGTAAAATATATATACATACATATATGTATGTATATATATTCATTTATTTAATAGATCATAACAGATATAGTAGTCATTTAAAATCAGGGGTCTCTGGGATGCCTGGTTGGCTCAATCAGTTAAGCACCTGCCTTTGGCTCAGGTCATGATTCCAGGGTCCCGGGACTGAGTCCTGCATGAGCAAGGAGCCCACTTCTGCCTCTGCCTGGTATTCCCCTGCTTGTTCTCTTGCTCTCTCTCTCTCTAGTAAGTAAGTAAATAAATAAATAAATAAATAAATAAAATCTTTTTAAAAAATGAAATCAAATCAAGGGTCTCTGGAATAAAGGAACTAAGCTATCTATTATTTTTTGAGAGGGAATTTTGCATATATGAACAATAAACTAAGCTTAAAACATAATTTTAAAAAATGTACAAAATGTATTTGACAAATAATATCAATAATCTCAAAATACATATGACCTTAAAGATACTTAAGACCCAGTAGGAAGAAACATAAACCTTATTAACTTTATTAAAATATAAACCTTATTAAGCAGTATTAAATGAAGACTCAAATCAACATATACCATGTTCATGGATAGTAAGGCAAAATATTTAAAGGTGATAAATAAATTTCCATTTGAATTGTTTTCTAGACTCAGCACTTGCTCACATTAAATCCGAACAGTATTTTTGTGAACCACCCTTCTTTACAGGGATGGGCTTTAAGAAATTCGATTCCAGGGGCACCTGAGTGGCTCAGAGAGTTGGGCCTCTGTTTTCGGCTCAGGTCATGATCTCAGGGTCCTGGGATTGAGTCCCACTTCGGGCTCTCTGCTCAGCAGGGAGCCTGCTTCCCCCTCTCTCTGCCTGCCTCTCTGTCTATTTGTGATCTCTCTCTCTGTCAAAGAAATAAATAAAATCTTAAAAAAAAAAGAAAGAAAAAAGAAATTAGATTCCAGTTGCAGGTGGGAGTTGTAGTTATAGCCACCTCAGTCCCAAACTTGGCAACAAAGTCATAAACCTCTACTTAATTTCTCCCATTCTTCAAACCCATTTAAACCCCACAACATTTACAGAACCCTGTGAGAAGTGAGGCAGAGACTGAATAGTTAGAATCCACTGGAATGCAGAAGAGAAGAGCTCAGCTGGGGATGAATTTTTAAGAATTCAAAACTTAGGAAATAGATGCTCCCATTTCATCTGGGGCTGGGGGGAATTCATAAATGGCAAGAAGGATCAGGGAAAGGAGAGAAGGAGGCAGAGGATTCAATACCTCTATCTCCCTCCTTGGCAGCAATAGCTGGAGCTCCATCAGAAGGGACAAGAAGGTCCCTTAACAATGGCCTTCCATAGTACCCATTACACCACAATGGTGTTACTTGTTTGATTGTGTTTTACACTCACTGACAGTCCTATGAGGGCTTGCATCCATGAGTATCCAAGGCTCCTAGAGCCTCTTAGTTAGTTATGGCCAGAATCAACAAATGAATAAATGGACGGTGAATAAGTGAATGAATGAAGATCAGAATTAGATGAACCTACTCGAAGATGACTATTTCAGCCTAAATACATTTTTCACTCTCGTGCTTCCTAAAAGAGTTTACCAACAGCAAAAAGTAATCTCATGAGCATTCTCTCCACCCAGTGCTAGATGAAACTTGCCCTGAATGAACAGGCAAGCACCTATTTTCTAACACTGAATTATCTCTATATTATTATAATGAGATTTATTATAATTTTGATTTCACTCACTTGTAACCGATGCCTTGTAGCTTATAGAAAAAAGCAGAGGGCTTTCTTTTTTCAAAGATATTGCCAAGAAGGATTCCAAGATACTTGACGCAAGATTCATTGCTGCCCATCATATGTGGTTAATGTGCCTTAATTTCCCAAATTAAAAATCAAATCATTAAGAACAATAGGTTATTATTTTACTGCACTATTTTTCCTTTGCTATCCATGAACATGCTTTAGGGCAAAAATGTTCTGGATTGTTGGCCAAAAGTTGCTATATCTCAACATAGAGAAAAAAAGAGCCAAGCTGTAAATGTTCCATGTTTCCTTATGACTAAGCACACAATAGTCAAACCTCTCAACAATCAATCTTGCCTTATAGCTTTTACCCTGATAATTAAAAAAAAAAAAAGTATATGTGCATGTATATGTATTGGTGTGTATCATGCTTCCCTATCTGTCCAGCATGATTTATTAAAAAGACTGAAGAAGAGGTCACCTAGATATTTCTAATGTATACATGATGGTTACTAGAATATCCCAGAGAAAATTGGCCTTTTCACTTTACTTGGATCAAATATTGCCTTGATGTTTAAAAAACACTGATAGTGGTCATCTAAATGCCAGGCTTGGTACTAGAGCCCAGCAACAAGTTCTCCGATATGTTCTCTAATTACACCCTCACAGAAACAGTTCTGAGGCAAGAATCATCACATCCATTTTACAGATGGGTAACTGAAGCTAAGAGGCTCAATGATTTACTTAAGGATTTATCAATGTCACTTTGCTGCCATGTAAAATAAAGGACCAGAGAAAATCAATAAAATCATCACAAAAATTATATTTAAAATGGCTCATAAATATTAATGTAGTATTTGGTGATTATGAAAGAAAAAATGTATTTACTGTTGTTTAACTGGTAGAGACTTCAGAATTTTTTAGTTTCTCCTTTGAACCATTCATTTTTTATATTTCATCACTGTAATTTTGTAAAAATAGGTTTATCTTAAGTTCACCAATGTCTGTCTCTTTCTATTGCTTGGCAAACAACCCAGAACATTTTTGCCCTAAAGAATTACAAATTCAAGGGGTGGGGGGGAACCATGAGTTTAGGTCAGTAACTCAAACACAGATGTATGCAGATAGTATTAAGGATGGTAAGGTTCCCAGAGAAGAGCAAAAATTAATAACCAATTTTCTACCATTTTCCTAAAACATCTTCCACATATGCCATCAGAATAAGGAATTTTGTTTTTTGAAGGAGAAGACACAAACCAATACAATCCTCTACTCTTTCATTAGTCCAGTATAGTGTGGTAGTAACTAAACGTGTCCCCAAATCAAAAATCAGGACACCAGGACCTGAACATGGTCTTGGAGATCCTCCTCCTGCCACCCACCTGGGGTCAAACTTTAGGATGCTTTTAAAAGTGGCTATCTCTAAGCTTCATGCCCTATAAGAATAATAGACTGAATCATTAACCAATAACAGGAAGAAAATAAATGATCGCAGAATGCTCAAAAACAATGAGCACGTTTAAAAACACTCCCTTCAAGTTGCTGAGAGTATGAATGTAAAGGATGGAAAAAGACTCTTTATAGGAGTTGTTAATTCTGGAAGATTTGCCAAATTAATGATTAAAGCAGACTAAGGCACGTCATGGTCCTTCAGAGCTTGGGAGATGAAGATACCTTCCACTGTGTTCCAACCTGGGTCCAAGGTAACCTTAGATAAACTGGCACTACCACTCAACTACCTCGTTTCATGTGCCAGCAAAACTTCTGAGGGATAAATAAAACATTGTATGTCCATACGGTGGAATCTCATTGGGCAATGAAGGAATGAAGCAGGCCATAATCACATGCCATCATCTGGATGAACATTGCAAACATTATGCTAAGTGAAAGGAGCCAGTCACTAAGGACCATATATTGGATAATTCCATCTATATGAAATGTCCAGAATAATCCATAGACCCAGAAAGTATTAATTAGTAATTGTGTAGGGCTAAAGGGGTCAAGTGGGAAATGAGGGGGTAACTGCTAATGGGTACAGGGTTTCTTTTTGGGGTGATGACAATTTTCTAGAATTGGTTATGGCAATGCTTGCACATCTCCATGAAGTCACCAAAATCACTGAATTGCACGCCTTAAATGGGTGAATTGTATGGAATGTGAATTATCTCTCAATAAAGCTGTTACATTAAAAAACCCTGCTGTCCTCAAGTCATAATTTTTAAGCTTTTTCATAAAATCTTTCGTTTAGCTATCTTTATGTTAATACATTACATGCTCTTGAGCCCTTTCTTTGTCTATTAAGCCTCTTTCTTTTAGAACTCCATACTGAAATATTTCATGGCTGAAATCATGTTATCAGGGAATCGCCGTACAGTAACCCAGTGGGCGGGAGTGGGTTTGGGTGAGCAGTGGCCACGTGTTGGTTACCGACTGAAGCTGGATGATGGGTACATAGGGGGTCATTATACTATTCTTTCTACATTTTCTGAGATTTAAAATTTTCATAATAACATGTGAAAAGTGGAGGGCAGCTGGTTTTTTAAGACCTGTCTGGTCACGTCTATGCTGTCTCTCTATTCTGTGTGTTTATTTTCTTCCTGTTTAGTTTTTTTCTTTTAAAAATGATACACAGACTCTGGTTAACAGAGGGCATATGTCGTAATGAGCACTAGGTATTACATGCAACTAATGAATTGTCGAACAATCAAAAACTAATGATGTACTATATGTTGGCTAACTGAATATAATAATAAAAAATAAAGATAAAATTAAAAAAGAGTAAAAGAAATAAATAAATAAAAATAAATAAAAATGATACACAGATTGAACTATTTATAGATGAAATGCTGTGATGTCTGAGATTTGCTTCAAAATAATGCGGGAAGCTAATGTGACAAATGGCCTAGGGAGCATCATGGAGCTCATTCCTACCCTGCTTAAAATACTCATCCTTCTGATACTCTCAGAACATACAGAGCCAGCAGCGAAGCTGGGAAGAGGGAGAGATGAAATAATTCCTGGAGCTTGGTGAGAGGATAGGAGGGTTCACTGAACAATGTTTGAGTAAATTTAAAACTTCCTATAATGCAGAGTTAAAAACAAACAAACAAAAAGTCTCTCTCGTGTACATAAATTCAAAAGGTACATGTTACTGGTGAAACTTTTTTCCTAAAATGCCATGGTCATCGTGCCTAATGTCATCCTCAAAAACTACCCCTTCATTCTGGACACGCAGTTTCTGTTGGTTCCATGGTCACTTGGTAAATTCTGCAGGTCAACTTCAGAAACTGGGCCACCAAAAAATAAGCATAATGAACAATTGCCGGTTTGCATACAGAACTCAGGGGTGGGGTATGGAAAACAACCGGACAGAAGAGAATTTAGTTCCAAGTCACTGATCCTTTCCCTGTTCTGTTTTGCTGGGTCCTAGAAAACAAGGACACATCCAGCCAGGAGGTCCAGGAAGGGTCTTCATCTCCTGGCTGATGGCCCTTTTATTTTTTTATATATATGTGGGGTTTTTTTTAGCTATATATATACTTCATCCAATCAACTGTGGCCTGACTGACATCAAAGTGCTTTCATCTCTGAAATAATTCACAGTAGTACACTGATTTGGGGTTTTGAGTTTAGAAGAGAAAAAAAAAAAAAGGCTTAAATCCTCCTAAACTAGCTATCTTTGAGAGGACAAGAGATTATGATTTTTACAAAGGGGAAATCCCTACAAATACATGTATACAAGATTCACTTCTGGCCCATGGCATTTAGAGAAATAAAATGCATCCTCCATTTGGCTGAATTTAGTCTGATGAGTGGACTGAGGAGCATAATGAATCTAATCCCTACTCTGTTGTTTTTTAAAAAGATGCCAGGAGGCCATGGGGGGAGCCCAAGGGGCAGAGCCAGGAGGGTGGGACTCCTTGAGTATGATGAACAGAGTGTGAATTCCAAAGCTCATGCTGTTCCACTCGGACCATCCAACCAGCATCCAAATATTCCAAAAGAAGAGCAGACTGGCATCAGTTTAACTATAAAATGTCAGGCCGGGCTCACAGTACTTAATGTTCTTGATGTTCTTGTTCGAACAATTATTTTGGGTTCAATTAGTTCTCCCTATAGTCTTAAAATTTGGTCTTGAATCTGGGTATGCGTGGACCCGCAAAAGGACCCCCTTTGTGTTCATTGGGCACATATATTCATTATGGATCTTGTTCAAACGTTCACCTTTAGTTATTACATGAATAAAGAGTTCCTTTGCTTTCAGATACCCATCTTCCACAATCATCCCATAAAGGCCTATTTCCAAGTCTCTCAATCCCCAGCAAACCTCAAAAGGGTGGATGTCTCAGACCCTAGGACATTTTAGGAGGGAGGGATGAGCCACCTGAATAGAGTCCACAGACACTGAAGGCAGCAGCCCTCCTCAGAGGCTGGGCACCTTTTGCCCCAGAGTAAGCTTCCCCGTGGGAGGATACAGGGGACCAGTCGCTGCAGTCCGGTAGACATCTCTGGGGAGCTGCCCCTGTTCCTGAGGCTTTGGGGGAGCTGTGCATAATGACACTTTGTGTTCTTGAATTAAATTCTCCACAGCAGCCTGCCTGGCTCCAGTAATCAAGTGGGAGTTTAGGCCCCTCCTTTAATGACCAGGTACAGGCGTGTTTGCACACACCCCGTCATTACTCTTGAACTTGTCCCCAGAGAGAATGGAGCCATCCTACCAGATACATTTCACATTTCCGTGTGCCTTGAAGTGGAATAAAATAAATGAGCTGCCCCAGTCAGGTTGTCACTTCAATCACCCCACAAATACACCTACTATGTGCCAGGCACTGTGGGTACCTCCGTGGACAAAACAGATCAAATGCCCGTCCTCCCCGCGCAGAAACTTCCGGAGAAGTGAATACTCAACAGCCCGAAGTTGAATCCTTTTTCTCCTACTTTCCTACCATCCACCCCCATTCTCCCAATCTCCAGAGCTGGAAATCTATTTTATTCTATTAACTCGACAGGAACAACAAAATCCTTGAGCTAGCAACGAACCGGCACTGTCCAGGTGCAACCCATCTCACGCCCTTTGAGACTTCCCCGCCCCCCCGCCCCCAGCCTCAACGCTTCCAAAAACTTCAACCGGCTTAAGGGGCTGTGCTCCCCAACCTCAGCCCTGGGCGGAGAAGGGGCGCAATGCCGAGGCAGTGGAGGAGACCCGCTAGAGGCCCCTGCTCCCCTAAAGGGCCCGGTCCAGCCCAGCGGGCGCGCGCGGCACTCACCGAGGAGCCGGCCCAGAACGGACACGAGTTCTTCACCTGAGGGGAGCTGCTCAGCGACAGCGCCCCGAAGCTCAGCGCCACCATGCAGCAGCCCAGGATCAGCTGCAGCAGCCCGAGCGAGAGCAGCGGGCGAGCCGGCAGCAGCGCCGAGCCTGGGGCGGCGGCGGCGGCGGCGGCCCGGCGGGAGGAGAGCGCGGGCGGCGCGGCCAGCACCCCGGAGGCGGCGGGGGCGGCGCAGCGAGGCCGCACGGGGGGCGGCAGGGCGGCCCGGGGCCAGCGCGGCCTCAGCGGGGGCAGCGGCGGCTCCTGGGCGGCGGCCGCCGCGGCGCCCGGGCCCCCGGCCTGCGGCCCTCCGGAGAGCCCGGCCACAGGGCAGCAGGAGCCCGGGAGCACCACCGGCAGGGACATGGACGGACGGGGAAGGGAGCGGCCGGCGGCGGCGGGAGGGGACGCGGAGCCGAGCCGCGACCACCGCGCACCGGGCACCGCGGGCGGACCCCGAGGCCGAGGAGGAGGGAGGGGAAGGAGCGCGGCCCAACCACTTGCTGCCGCCGCCACGGCCGCTGCCCCGGCTCCCGCCGGCCGCACCCACCTGCCACCGGGGGTCCGCCTCCCGCCCGCCCCCGGCGCGCCCGCGCTCTCCGCCCCCCACGCCCGCGCCGCGCGGCTGCCGCAGCCTTCCGACACCGCCGAACCCGCGCCGGCTCCCTGGGGTCCGGGAAGGGTGCCCGGTGCCCAATGTGCAAGTAGGTCCCTCGGGCGAGCAGGGACGACGCAGTCTGGGCGCGCACGAGCGGGCGGCGGACGGCCTGACAGTCCGCGCCCAGCAAGGGCCGAACGCGAGCGCCGCGGACCCTCGCCCCCTGCCAGTCCCGCTAAAGACAGGACCCTGGCAAGTGCTGTGCGAACGGAGCCCGGCTTTAAACTCCCCCCTCCCAGGAAGGGGGGATGGCAGGAGGGGGAGCTGTGGGTGACTTGGTGGGAAAAGTCTTCGAGCTTCGGGGAAGGACGAGGCAAAGCGAAGTCACCGCTCGCGTGGGGCTTCCCGGCGCGCGGCCGCCCCGCTCCCTGGAAGGGGGCTTTGGGGGGAAGAGGACGAGTGGGGCTGCTTTCCTGGCACCAAGGTTAGGAGCCAGCGTGAGCAGGAGTTTACCTTGAAGTACCCAGCAACCAGAAAGAACAGGGAGGTGGGGGCGGCCGGGAGGGTGTGGCAGCGGTAACACGGGGTCCTCCTCACCTTGCCTCATGAGCTGTATTAGCCATCCCCCGGTGGAACATAGAATCCCAACTAATGATGAAATATCCTAATAAAATCCTAACCTGTTTTTGGTAACTTATAAGACATACTTAGAGCTTAAAAAAAAAGAGAGAGAGAGAGAGATTCACCTTTGCAAAAAGATTTTCTCTAGGAGTATATGCCCTTCGCTCCAAAGAACCTTTGTTTTGAAAGTGCTCTTATACATGAACCCATTATAATGCATTTTTTTTTCCAGGTTCAGAAGCGGGACAGTGTCGCTTTGCGGGGAGTCAGTCTCAGTCTTAGGCAGTACATTAGTTCATTTTGTCAGTAAGGTGGGGGTATTTAGCCTCCTGCACAATTAATCCAGGGAAATATGTATCTGTTTTTATGTTCTGCTTGCAAACGCTGTGTTTATTTTGGTCGTTACTTATTCCAACCCACAATGTGATGCATTGCCAATGGGCATGTGTATTTACATATACACTTTCTGAATTATTAAAGCACCTGTGATTAATAGTCCCTAGGACTTCTTTTACAAAGTCCTCTTGGAAATAAACTTCAAACTCTGGAGAAACTGCGAGCCATATTTTAAAATAAATGTTCAAAGTATGTTGTTTCATGCACTTTAAAAACATCTTAAAGCACTTGTTCTTAAATTGTAGGTAATGTTAAAGCTTCTTGTACATTGAGTTTATACCTTTTATACACAAACCTAAAGATACTTAATTTTTAAGATTCTTCCACACCTTGCAATATAAAAATCTGACTGAGTCATGATAAATTCTTTCAGTTTAATGAATCTCTTCCAATGGTCAATTCTTATGAATTGGTCTTGCTCCTTATGTGGGTGAGGTTCATTTTGAGAAAATTCATGCAGTTACATTTTGCACACTTCTCTGTGTTTTATGCTGAACTACTTTAAAGTATTTCTAAGTACTTTACCCTTAAATTTTTAAAGTCTCTTTCCCTGTGCAGTCATCCTCCCTTATCCACAGTTTCAATTTCCGTGGTTTCAGTTACCCATGTCAACTGCTGTCCAGAAGCAGACGAGCCTCCTGACGTACCGTCAGAAGGTCAACAGGAGCCTGATGCTAGGTCACAACGCCTATGTCACTTCCCTCACTTCATCTCATCCTGTAGGCATTTTATCATCTCACATCATTACAAGAAAAAAGATGAGTACAGAACATAAGACAACTTAAAAGAGAGAGAGAGACCACATTCATTTGACTTTTACTTCAGTATATTGCTATCATTGTTCTATTGTATTTGTAGCTACAGCTGTTACTCTTTTACTGTACCTAATATATAAATAAAACTTTATCATAGGTATTTATATAGGTTTTGGTACTATCTTTGGTTTCCAGTGTCGGCTAGGGGGGATTGGAGCATATTTCCCACATTGAAGAGGGCACTACCATACAGAAAAAGATGACAGCGAAGATTTTGAAACTAGAGATTTTCATTATCAAGTTGTTGTACTATAGGTTTTCTTTTTCTTTCTTTCTTTTATCTTTTTTTTTTTTTTTGGTTATTGACCCCATCTATAGCTGTGAGCTTCTTTTTCTGCTTATCTGCTTATCATAAACACGAATCCAAGTAACATTGCCCCAACCTTTAAGGTTGTGCCAGATACACTGTTCAGTATTTGAATGTTGGACTTTGTAATCCAAGCTTGACTCTCGGCATCCCCCAACACTCACTTACAGTAAGTTCTCGGTAACACCGTGTCAAGCTGAGCTGTGTCGAAATGGAGTCTAAGAGGATGATTCAGGGTTAAGGGTTTCAGGTCGGCTTACGAGACAGAAAAGTGGGCGCCTGGGTGGCTCAGTTGGTTAAGCGACTGCCTTTGGCTCAGGTCACGATCCCAGAGTCCTAGGATGAATCCCAGGAGAGAGTCCAGCATTGGGCTGCCTTCTCCGTGGGGAGTCTGCTTCTCCCTCTGACCTCCTCCCCTCTCATGCTCTCTCTTGCTCTCTCTCTCAAATAAATAAAATCTTAAAAAAAAAAAAAGAAAAAAAGAAAAGTGAGGACTTTGGAAAAACAGTTTGGCAGTTCCTCCAAAAGTTAAACATAGAGTTATCACCAGTCCCAGGATTTCCACTTGTGTGTATATACCCGAGAAATGAAAACAAAAGTTTGTACACCAATAGTGTGATTCACGTGCGCCAAAAGGTAGAAAAAAACGAACTGTGGACAAATAGGTAAACAAAATGCGGTAATCCATGGAATGGAATATATTTGGCAATAAAAAGGAATGAAGTATGGTACTTGCTACAACATGAAGAACCCTGAAAGGGTTATGCTAACTAAAAGATCCCTCACATATTATATGATTCCATTTATACCCAATCCCCAGAATAGGCAAATCCATACAGACAGAAAGTAGATTTGTGGTTGGGGCCTGGGGACATTAGTGGTTGGGGGGTAGTGGAGACGGAATGGGGGGAGGGTAAAGGGTAGGGAGTTATTTTTGAGGTGATAAAATGTTCTAAAATCGATTGTGGTGATGGTTGTGCAGTACCGTGAAGAGGCTAAATTTTACCACTGCATTGTACACTTTAAATGCATAAATTGTATCTCAATGGAAATAAGTGTGAATTATATCTTAATAGAGCCCTTAACAAAAAAAATTGAGAAAAAAACAAAGTGAAGAACAACATATGAAAAACCTGACCCAGACATTTCATGAATGTAGGTGCCAGCTTTCCTTAAGATCATAGCCAAATTCGAAGGAGAAATTTCCATCCACCCTTCCCTTCCCTGTACCTCACTTCCCACTCCCTGCACCCCAAGCCTTAAGTGCTCAGGAATTAAAGCCCTCTCCCTCAGGTTTCACTGGATACCTTTCCACAAACTGCTGGGCTCCTCCCCCCTTCCTCATAAGCCCCCCACCTATCAGCTAATTGCAGGTAGCCACTCCCTGTTAGAAGGAGAGCTGCTGCAGAAACTCTTCCCAGAATGTCTCCTGACAACCTTCCCCCAGCTCCCGCACTGTGCGTTTTACAAAGAGAAGAGCTTCTCTGAGTAAGGCACAGCAGGATCTAGAAGTCCTCATTTTATATGGTGGCTCTGGGGCATCTTTGCAAAGTGTGGTCCACGGACAGCAGAACTGTTCGGGGGAGCTCGTCAGACTGCAAGCCCACGGGATTCCTTAAACACCCATGGGATCCCACACCCTGGACAAGCGGCCTGGAAACCTGCATTTTAACCGATTCACACCAATATTTGTGGATAGTACTATTCAGACTCCAGAATGTTTATGCGGGGATTTCTCTGTGAGAGCGGACCAGTTGGAAGGGGAAGGTAGAGGTTTTGGTTTGAAAACAAACCGAGATGTAAATAGGCTCAAGGGGAAGGGGCTCTGCAGGTCCCCAGCCGGGCACGGGTTGCCCAGCTGACTTGTATGCATAGAAAGGATGCAGACCACTGCAGTCTAAGGCGAAAGGCACCATAGTAGAAGCCAGATATCCTGGGTTCCAGCCCCTCCTCCACTCTGTGATCTCGAGCCAGTTCCAAACTTTTCTAGCTTTCCGTTACTTCATCTGTCAAGTGCAAGTTCGTGATGCTTCATTCATCAGCTTGAGGCTGAGCCAGGTGATCCGCTGGAGGCCCTGAGTGATGTCTGTGATTTTGAAGTCCAAACATTCTATGACCAGGACTTCTCAGCAAACCATCAAGAGAGCAGGGGCCAAGAAACACAGATGAATTGGGGTGTGGAATGGTTAGACTTGCAAGCCCCAAATACCCTGACAGAACCAGAGATTCATCTTAAACTTTAAGGCCTTGTATAGCATGGTCTTCTATCTTTCCATGAGGTTGCTTGAGGGTTGTGTCAAGGAAATGAAGGAGCGGCTTCAATTATAACCTTTCCCTTTGCAGGGAAAGAGCAGCAGAACTTTTTTTTTTTTTTAATTGAGAGAGTGAAACTAGAAGAAAGCAAACAACACTGAGCAGAGCTGGGCAGACCCGGCACTCCATTTCTCTGAAATGATTGTGCAGATTTCTAACACGACCGGCCTCAAGACAACTTATTTGTTAAAACAATGAGCTGCAGCCCTGCTTTCTTCATTGTTGAAATGAAACACTGAAAACTTTCTCTAGTGCAAATCCCACAAAAGATGATCCAAGTCAACTGCCCTAAAGATTATGGCTTATAAACTTGTAGGAGCGATATCTTATACGAGTGTGGGAGAGTGTGAGTGTGTGCATGCATATGTTAGAGAAAGAGAGAGATTAAGAGAAAGAGAGAGAGTGACACCTCATACTAGAGCTTTCCGCAGGTTCAAGTTTCAGTAGAAGTCAAAACTGCAATTCGTCTTTTTTTTTTAAGATTTTATTTATTTGACAGAGAGAAACACAGCTAGAGAGGGAACACAAGCAGGGGGAGTGAGAGAGGGAGAAGCAGGCTTCCTGCCGAGCAGGGAGCCCAACATGGGGCTCGATCCTGGGACTCCAGGATCATGACCTGAGCTGAAGGCAGTCACTTAACCAACTGAGCCACCCAGACACCCCTGCAATTCGTCTTTGAGCAGAGAGAGCTCCTCTATTCTGGGGAAATCTCTGGAACTGGCCTTTTGGTTATGCAGATATGAAGCCTCTACCACTTGGAAACAACAATGTTCAGGGAGGAGCTGTGTACTAAGGGGCACGAGAGGCTGCCTTTACCTGGTGGGAGCCATGCTGTACAGCCTCGTCCACGGAGGCGCTCTTGGTCTAGGGGCTTCTCAGACTCACCAAAGGGACTTTAAAAATATATGCCGTTTCTAAGGCCCCAGGGGCAGAGATACTGATTCAAGAGTTCTGCAGTGGGGTGAGGCCCGTGCAGAGATATTTAGTAGAAGTAGGCTGTTTGAGAGACAAGTATACCTTCGTGATGGTGTGCGTGTGCATATATGTATGCATTTTCTTCTTTCCTGCAAACATTCATGGGAGAGAGCATCTCAGGCCCCCAAAGATTGAGTCAGAGGATGGGCTTTACTGCCCGACAAGCTGCAGGAGAGACAGTAAGAGGGACTTCGCGTAGGCTTAGTGAGGCCCATGTGGACAAAGCTGTGTGTGCCCCCCTATATCGGGTGTTCCCGGACTAACGAACCCTAACTGCCGGAGAGGTACAAGGCCACTAGATTTGATGTGTCTTAGCCATTGGCCTACTGCAGACCACAGACTCACCCAGACAGAAAGAGGTGGGGTAGCCCTAAAGAGAGGGCAGGACTGCCATCAGTCATCCGGCAAGAGGTCATTCCTGGGGCAGGAAATGAGACCTGAGGAAATTGAGGGCTTAGGGTGCCAGAGAGGAACCCCACTTTGCTGGACAGTCTGCCATGACCGGGCTCTGCACACATTATTTTTAAACCTCACAGGGTACGTCAGGTCAATCCTTGGCTTAACTGGGCCAAAAAGGAGGTGAAAGGAAAGGATAATTATTCATTTTAGTGCCTCTTGCACTCATGGTCCCTATTTTCCATGATTTCAACAGTCCATAAGGATGGCAGGAAATAAAGTTCTGCCCATTAAGTGTTATGATACTAAACCACTCTCCCAGCTCTCCTAAGCCAGGAAACAGCTGCCCTTGGCAGCAGATGTGAGTTCAGTGTGTTCAAAAGTTCTTTGTGTGCTTACCTGTGCACCTTGTCCTGATTTAACAAACTGGCATCCTGACATATCACTCCTTTGTGCTAAACTCATTTTTACATTTAGGCTTTCAAATGTGCTGTTCCCTCTACTGAGAAGACTGTTCTCTGCCTACCCCTTGGTCCACACTTGTACACACACACATCCCCCGGGACACCCCTACCCATCCCGAGATTACACTTTGGAGCTCCTTTGCATCATCCTCAACATCCCCGTCAACCACCCCAGAGACCAGATGAGGTGAGCCTGCTTTGTGCTTCATATCACCCTCTACTTCCCATCATAGTTGTTGCCACACCATATTGTGATCATCTGATTTCTTGTCTCGATTGCTGTCTAGAATCCACATGGGGGAGAAAGTCATATGTTTTCTTAAGATTTATTTATTTATTTATTTGACAGAGACACAGTGAGAGAGGGAACACAAGCAGGGGGAGTGGGAGAGAGAGAAGCAGGCTTCCTGTCAAGCAGGGAGCCCGACATGGGGCTCCATCTTAGGACCCTGGGATTGTGACCTGAGCCGAAGGTAGCCACTTAATGACTGAGCTATCCAGGTGCCCCAGTAATATTTTTGTGGAATGGTCAAGACAAGATCTTTTTGAAACACTGGAAGTTCCTCTCTGTTTAGCTGTAGGAGCAACTCCTGTTGAGAACGTATATTTCATTGTGTCAAATGAAGAGCAGCCTTGGGTTCCCTCCTCACCAGCTTTTAAAACTAAGTCTACCCAAACCATCTCCAAGGCATTAAGTTTGGTTAGGAAAGAGTTGGCTATGCATTTGTTCAGATTCTTTCCCTCAAAACTCAACAATCCAATATAGACCAGCTTGAATGGAAAGTTGAATGGAAAGCCCAGCAGAGACAAGAAACAGTGATGTGCTGGGGCACCTGGGTGACTAAGTTGGTTAAGCATCGGGCTCTTGATTTCGGCTCAGGTCATGATCACAGGGTTGTGAGTTGAGCCCCACATTGGGCTCCAAGCTCAGTGTGGAGTCCTCTCCCTCCCCCTGCTTGCGTGCTCTCTCTCTGTGTGTCTCTTTTAGATAAATAAATAAATACCTTTTTAAAAAAAGAAGAGAAAAGGATCATGATTAGTGCAGTGTGGCTCATTTGTCCATTCTTCAGACAGTCCCTGAAGCCAGGGCAGCTGAGTACTACGACTGGTCATCCTGGCTCACATTCCTATTCTGCATTTAAAAAGTAAGGTTCCTGCATTCGACATGAAGAAAGGAGAAGGGAATGTGTTAGACAAACAAAAAACAAATAGCTTCTATATAGCCACAGCAAACCTTGGCATATTCCATCTGTCGCTTTGGTTTACCATCAGTCCTTCCGGCAGCAAGACCTTCACACAATCCTCTTGAGAGCCATTACCCTTGTCACAGGAGCTCCTAGCCTCTCCTGACTCTCAAGAATAAAGTAGCATGCTATAATCACTAAACCTTTTCATGGCACTCTGGACTTGAATTTGGAGGAGGTAGGTCCCAAATGAAAGGAAAAATAAGATATTTGATACTACCTACATTTACCACTCGATATGAGAATAATGTCATGAGTCAGAGAGCACACAGTTTCAGCATGGAGCTCCATATCTAAATACCATCATCTAAGTGAAGAGACGCAGTTCAACAGAAGTTTTGTTAAGGAATAAGTTAAATGTGTGCTTTTAGGAGCACTGCCTTTTGGAATCATAGAGGATTACATCTCAAGGACACTTGAGTCATTCTTTGGGGCAATGATTCTCCATCTAGAAGTCAAGAACCATTTGGACACCATGACTTATCTGAAGATTGAAAAAAATAGTATCTCATATGGATATTTTTCCAAATGCATGGAGGTATGTTCACAATTGATAAAGAAGGATTTAAAAGCCATGCTGACTTTATCTAGAATTAACAGATACTAAAATAGAGTTACTATCATAGGACTGTCAGAGAAATATTTGAACTTTAAAGAAATCTCAGACAATTCAATTCCTGAGTATAAACCCAAGAAAAATGAGTATTTATGTCCAATAAAAGGGATGCACAGGAATGTTCATAACAACTCCAAACTGGAAATAATCCAAATGGCCATCAATAGAAGAAAGAAAAAATAAAATGTTATATTCATGTAATGGAACACTGCCCTCCAGTGAAAAAAAAATAACTCTTGCTACTCTCAACAATATGGATAATCTCAATTACATAACTTTGAGTAAAAGAAGATAGGCATAAAATAGTTCATCCTATATGGTACCTTCTGTATGAAGTTTAAGAACAGATGTATGTATGTTGGTAGAGGTCAGATGGTTGTCTTTGGCAGTGATTACCCAGGGGGAGACACATCATAAAAAAAACCTTCAGACCCTGGAATGTTCTACATCTTGATCTGGATGATGAAGTCTTGCATGTATACATATGCCAAAATTCATCAAGTGGTACACTTAAGATCTGTATACGTTTTTATATTGAGGTTATAATAACCACAACAAAAAAGTCAGGATACATGAAAAAAATTGGGAATGCACTTATTTTAAAAATTAAAAATCAGGGGCGCCTGGGTGGCTCAGTCGTTAAGCATCTGCCTTCAGCTCAGGTTGTGATCCCAGTGTCCAGGGATCGAGCCCCGTATTGGGTGCCCTGCGTGGTGGGAAGCCCGCTTCTCCCTTTCTCACTCCTCCTGCTTGTGTTCCCTCTCTCACTATTCCTCTCTCTGTCAAATAAAGAAATAAAATCTTTTTGAAAAATTACAATTAAAAATTAAATTTTAATTACAATTTTAAAAACCAACAGTCGGATCCTCCAAGAGAGTTTGAGCAATGATTGGACATTCAGTAGGAGAACAAAGATCAGATCTCCTGATTTCTAGGTCAGAGCTCTTTGTGTTATGCTATATTGAGGTTGTGGGTCCCTGCTGTATCTGTGAAGGGCACACGTTCTCTTCCAACCTAGGCAGCATGGTGACTTCTAGGTTTTTATGGTCACCCTCAAACCTGGGCACTGTATGATATTAAGACCCTTGAGACACCCCTTATGACCTTAGAGGCAGTGTGGTTTGATGAAGAAGCTCTGGATGGTGAATCCAGATATCTTGATCATAGTGTCCACCTTACTGCACCAGGGCCTTTGCACCTGCTGTTCCCTCTATCTGAAACGCTCTTCCCTCAAATATGTCTTGCCCCATCATTTCATATACTTCTAGAGAAACAATCGCTGACCTCCTTATCAAATGTGATACTTCCCCTCCTCTTTGATTCCCTATCGCCATAACTGGATTTCTTCCTAGTATTTATCACCACCTGACATTATGTTGTGTTTCTTTTTGTATGCATGACCATACGACAAATGTAAGCTCCACAAAGGCAGGGACTTTGTGTTGAATAAACCTATATTTTCATCTCCTGGAATAGTGCCTGATAAGTAGGAATGAATAAACTTTTATTGAATGAATGGACAGAAGGTCTTTGCTTTGTCCTAACATAAAATTCTACATGCTCTCTTCTCAAGATGCCTTGGTCTCTTTTGAAGAGCAATATCCTGATTATGAATCACCTCAGTGGGAAAGGACAAAAAAAGTATATGTGTGTGTGTGTGTGTGTGTGTGTGTGTGTAAGTAAATGAAGCTGAAAGAGAACCCAGGGCCCTGAAGCCCTGGTGTCAGGCTACCCGCCACCTGAATATCAGGTGTCCCACTCAATGTGGCTACGTGATCTGTCAGCCTCTGAAGTTAGCCCCAGAGAGCAGGAGCTGCGCCCCTCTCGAACCGAGGCTATGATTAGGGTGCACTTGGCCATGACAGAGCACTGAGGAGACTTATATCTCTAACAACCAAACCATCTTGGCTGGGATTGCTGGGTGAATGGAAACCTAAGGCATGAGTGGGGGCAGGAGTGGGGAGTGGGGAGCAGCGGCACATGATTTTCCGTGTTCTTGGAAGTGTGGATGGATGCAATCTGGTGAAAACTTCTGAGGACCTTAGGGGCCACCAGCCATGGACCCTATAAATAAAGACCCTAATGGCAACACGAAGTGGAGGGGCAGACGTTGAGAATCGCTGAGTACACTTAACCAGAGTTGCATCTGAAACAGCTTCAGAAAGCAGAGGGCTGTACAGCAGCTCTGCAGGACATGAAGAATCGGAGAGAAGAACACAGATCAGATGTCTCCCGTGTGTGTCAATCTTTCCCTCTCACGTCTCATATCATATACCAACAGCCATGCAGGCAGTCATTCTTCCTCACTGAGATGAAGAACTTGAGGTTCAGAGATAATGACTTCCTTAAAGTCAAACCACAAGCCTTCTGACTTCTAATCCAGTTTCTTCCCAGTATACCACAGCAATATTCTGTGCACATTACTCAGGATTCAGGAAAGTGTGGCAGAGGGCTCTGGAATGGCTGGGTTAAACGAGATGCAGGGGTCAAGGGCAGGCCACTTCAAGATGGGCCACTTTGGCATACTATTTTAAACAAAACTTAATTTAAGAGACAGCCTAAGCAAGAAGCACACTCAGACCCTCCTCTGTCCCCCTGAAGACAAGAAAGAAATCTCCCACATCAAAGTCCCTTCCCTGTACCAGGATGTAAAGAGACATTCTTATTACCAGAGATAGGAAATTTACAACCAAGAGGGTTTATTTAAATAAAAAAAAATCTTTTTTTTAAATGTATGAGAAATAGCTTAAGAAACATGTTAAGAAAAACAATCTCCCAAGTGTCATATGTAGTGTCCCCCTTAGCAGCAGACTTTCCTCCTCAGTATGAAAATAAAGTCTAGGCTTGCATTCACTACTGACATCTTGGAAGTGTTGGTGAGATATTGGTAGACATCTAGAAGCTTTTTCCAGCTCCACGTGCTCCTTGGCTGTGGCTTCATCACACCAACCTCAGCGTCCATCTTTATGTGGCCTTCTCCGGGTGTTTCTCTTCTCTGTCTTATAAGGATACCTGTCATTGGATTTATGGATCACCCAAAAAATCCAAGATGATCTCATTTCAGTGTCCTTACCCTAATTACATCTGCAAATACCCTTTCTAAATAAGGTCATATCCACAGGTTCTGGGGGTTATGAAATGCACCTATACTTTGGCAAGGGGTTGCAACATTCAACCCAGTACAGTGTATCTGAGGATCCATAAGAAGAGCTGTGAAAGAAGCACATGGGCTGAATGTATGTTACGGGAGCCACCCGATATGGCGTTTAAAGAAGACAGAAAATAAGCCATCACCATCCAGATGGTCCCATCCTCCTCTTATGTTAACATCTTGCCCTGGAACAATCCCAGAGCTAATCACTTAGCCAGGTGGTTCTTCCTTTTCTTTTTTTAAAACAAAAATTTCAAGGTGTATTATATCACTCATCCTATTGTTTGCTCTTTCCATATAAATGCCCAAATGTTTGATTCTATTCTCCAAACTCCACTACAACCACTAACAAAGTGCAGACACAGAATTAACTGTGTCAGAATAGTTCTTCCCCTCCAATTCGTCCTTGTTGGATTCTAACTGCCTATTGAAGAGAATCACCCAGTGTCTGTTTTCTGAGAACGAGCTGAAGAGCAATCACCTTGCTTCTTCAGAGAAGCCATACCAAGTTTGGTTCTTCCACTCCAAAAATAACAGAAACTTTTGCAGACAGTTACATGGCAGAGAACGAAGGAGAGTTGGAATGCAAAGCCTTCCCGTTTTTTGTGGGAGGCTCTTGAGTCATTAAGTAGTTACATTCCAACATCACAAGGAGGCTGAAGGGGGCAGACGCAGCTAGAAGAGGGCAGAGGCAGCTAGAAGAGTGTGAGAGGCAGCCCCGACATTCCTCTCTTGGGAGATAACCAAGTTTGGTCATGGGCTCCAGAAGTCAGGGTGCCCCACATGAGATGCTCCCACCACTGTTATCTGTGAGGCTACCTGGAAGGAAATGCCATCTTCCCGGGGTTCTGATTGCTGGTATGCCCTCCTCCAACACCCACCTGGAGCCATCTGTTGTTCTCCTAGCCTGCCTCCTCACTCCAGACAAGTGCACAGCAGCCCGGCGCTGCTACTCTACCGAGCAGCAAAGATGAGCGTCCATTTCTTCCCCTGTCCTTCCCACTACAGTCTTTGTCCCCATGTAACCGGAGAGTGCCCCATTTTCCTTACTTTCTAATAGCACATGACTCAGTTAATTCCTCCTTGGGCAATCCTTCCCTCTTACCTAATATCATGTTTCCCCCAGTATCCCTACACTTGCCACAGCTCATGCCCAATTACGTCAATAAAATCTGTCTGTCTCCCATTTGCAAATGAAAAGTAAATAAAAGATTTTTTTTAACAAATAGTGCTAGAATAACTGGATATCCATGGGCAAAACAAAACAAAACAAAACAAAACAAAAAAAACCTTGGCCTAAACATCACACCTTACTCAAAAATTAATTCAAAATAGATCACAGGTAAATATAATATTAAATTACAAATCTTTTTGAAAAAATAGAAAATCTTAAGGATCTAGGATTAGGCAAAGACTTATTAGTTTTGACACCCATCACACAATCTATAAAAGGAACATTTGAAAATTAGACCACATCAAAATTAAAAACTTTTGTTCTGCAAAAGATCAGTTAAGAGGATAAGAAGACAAGTTGCAGACTGAGAAAAAAAATTGCAAACCATTTACCTGACAGAGGATAGTATCTAGAATATACAAGAAACTTAGCAATAAAAAGACAAACAATCCAATTAGAGAATGAACAAAACACACGCGCTCACGCACGCACACAAGTTCCTGTAAAACTGGTGAAATCTCAATAGATGGATCAATTGTATCAATTCAATTCCCTGGTTATGATATTGTACTATAGTTATGCAAGATGCTGCCATTGGGAGAACCTGAGTGAAGGGAGTATGGGATCTTTGCATTATTTCTTATAACTGCATATGAACTCAATTATCTCAAAACACAAAGTTTTGGCAAACCCAATGATGGCTGTTATGCATGAGATTAGGATTACGGAAACACCTGGATTAATGAAACGTGAAGGCATGAATCTATGAGGTAAGACTGACCTCAATGAATGGAAATAGCATGGAAAGAAATGTCCAGAATAGTCTTTGCATCATGGAACAGAGCAGGCAATTACCCTGTCTGGATGTCCCCAGATTTCATTTATAGATTACTTGCCTGAGACCAGGTCTAACAGTTGGTAACTTTTTTCCTATTCATGGGAAAAGAAAGTGAAGAAAAGCACTCTGAAAGTATAAGCAATCACCCCACACAAAGCTCCAGGGCTGAGGCTGCCCCTCCTTCCTCAGATGGGTGGTTCTGTTCTAACCTACTCAGATTTTTCAAGCTGCATCTCCTCATTCAGCTCCTCCAGCTCTGGGAACCTAAACAGCATCACCATACACTGGGAGGAGGCACACTCCACAAGCTGGGCAGCTGGCCCCATACAGTTCTCGGCCTTCCTATCGTCCACCCCCAGAAGAATCCAGGTTTCTACTGTTGATCTGACAGGGGAAAAGTGGACCATCTCTCAGCCAGACAAGCCCACGTACATACAACCTCAAAGCATGGTCTGTTATTTAATTCAGGTTCAGGCAATGTAATCCAATGCATATGGGTTCCAAGTTAAGGAAGCTCTGTTCTATTTTTTAGCCTTAAGGATTGCCAGGCTCAAGGAATGGGATAGAAAGCAGTGGGGAGAGGAACAGATAAAATGGCCACAATATAAATGACCAAAATATGTTTTTCAACAGGGGAATGTATGGGTTGAAAAGAAAGTGTTAAGACATCTTGAAAAATAAAAGTCATATGTCAAAAAGTGACATTAGCAAGATGACAGACCAGGAGGTCCAAGTCCTCATCCCCCAGAAAAACAACAATCTAATGTTTTTTTTTTTTAAGGGATTGACATTATTATCAAATTCAAATAGATGCTTTTAATTACAAGATATCTTATGTAAGACTCAGGATAACCACAAAGAAAATCTATAGCAGATACAAAAAAAAAAAAAAAAAGGGAAGAAGAGAATTGAAGCAAATCACTATCAAAATAAAATATCATCAAATAGCAAAGGAAGACAATAAAAAAGAAAGAGGGACAAACCAACTGCAAACAGACAGAAAATACCTAACAAAATGACTATAGTAAGCTCCATCTATTAAAAATTACTCTAAATGTAAGTGGATCACATTCCCCTATTAAAAGGCATAGAATGAATGAACAGATTTTTAAAAGAGCCAGTGATATGCTATCTGTAAGACATTCACTTTAAATTTAAGGACACACCTAGGCTGAAAATGAAGATGTGGGAAAAATATATGCAATGCAAATTGCAACCAAAAAAATAAGAAGCAGAGATGGTTACATTTGTGTTACATAAAATAGAATTTAAATCAAAAACAAAGAAGTTATATAATTTTAAAAGGGTCAACTCAACACAAAGATATAAGAATTGCAAATATACACGCACCCAACATTGGAGCACCTAAATGTATAAAGCAAATATTGACAGATCTGAAGAGAGAACTAACAGCAGTACAAAAAAAATATGTCAGGAGGACATGGGGAGAAAAGAGCCTTTCTGCACTGTTGTTAGGAACGCAAACTGGGATAGCCATCCTGGAAAACAGTGTGGAGCTTCCTGAAAATGTTCAAACAGAACTACCTTATAATACAGGAATCTCATTTCTGAGAATATATCTGAAAGAAATGAAATCAGGTATCTATACTCCCATGTTCATTGCAACATTATTCCTAACAGCTAAGATACGGACACAACTCTAAGTATTCATTGACAGGTGAATGGACACACACACACACACACACACACACACATATATATATATATATAACATATACATTATATCTATCTACACAACAGGCATGATAATATATAATATGGGCATTACATATTTAAAAAATATATTATCCAGGCTGAAAAGAGAAGGAAATCCTGCGAACATCGAAGACATTACCATGAATGAATCTGGAGGCTAAGTGAAATAATCCAGATACAAAAAGACAAATACTGCATGATCTCACTTATATGTGGAATCTAAAATACTCAAACTCATAGAAACAAAGAGTAACATGGTGATTTTCAGGGACTAATGGAAGGGAAAAATGAAGAAATAGCGGTCAAAGGTACAAAGCTTCAGTTATGCAAGATAATTAAGTTCTAAAGATCTAGTGTATTATGATATGACCATAGTTAGTAATACCCTATTGTGCGCTTGGAATTTGCTAAGAGGATAGATCTTACGTGTTCTTACCACCAAAAAGAAAAAGGTGGGGGGAGGTGCATGGTGCCTGGTGGCTCAGTCGGTTAAGGCCTGACTCTTGATTTTGGCTGAGGTCATGATCTCAGGGCTGTGAGATTGAGCTCCATGTTGGATTCTCTCCCTCTCTGCCCTTTCCCCTGCCCCCACTTGCACACATGCACACACTCTCTAAAAAAAAAAAAATGGAAAAAGAAAGAGAAGAACGGGAACAAGAAACTAAAGTAGAAAAAAAGAAAACAATAAGTATGTGAGGTGATGGATGTATTGATTAGCCTGATGGTGATTATTTCATAGTATGTACATAGAGCAAATCATGTCTGCACAGCTCCCTCCTGATCACACCCAACCTTCCTTCCCAAGGAACGAAGGATGTGCCAGCCCCAAAATTCAAGTGCTTTGGGTAGGGGGCTGAGAGAGAAGCAACAGTTTGGCTCCCACGCTTCTTGTGAAGGACTCTCTGTGAGCTCATGGCATTTGCCAGTATGCAGCTGTGTATTCTTTCGTTAAACTCAATGTTCATTGGAGGGACAGCAAAGCTCCCCTTTGAGACCCTCCTCCCTTCAACTCTTGAAGTCCCAAAGACGAGTTAATGCCTGGTGATGACTCCTGCCTGGCTCCAGCTATTTCAGACCCAGTACCGGGATCCTTTTGAGAAGCAGTTCCACCTACTTTGTGCCTGGCACCCAGAGAGTCTCTTGCTTCTAGAGCCGCCTGGTAACAGACAGCATCTGGTCATTCTCCCCCTGCCACTCAGAGTCCACATGGACAGCAAAAGATCAGGTGCACAAACACAGCCAGTGTGCAGCACAGAACAAAATGCTCAAGTCTGGCCCCATGTTGAGCTTTTCTTAAAGACTACTGATCTATGAAACACTAAGAAAACCCAAACCGAAAACAAACTATTGTTTTTGTTCTGGATTTTACATGTAAACATCTCTGTTTAAATTGAAGATAGTAGGAGAAAAAACTGCTAAGAGTTTTTCACTCCACAAAACCCATCTACTCTAGTCCCAAATCAGAATGCTTTCCTTTTATCTCTTTTGCTGCTGGAAGATAGCAAAGCAATTTAGAGCCTAGTAGAGGGAGCGGATTTGACCTTGACACAAAACTTTCTGTCAAGAGATACAGAGACTAGACACTCTCCGGGCAGTGTGTGACGTCTAGTCAACAGTAGATCCAAGCCATACCTGAGTGGCCAGCCTCAGGAAACTAGGGGGACAAGACTGTGGGTTCAGGAGGGTTCACCCCAGAGGGTCACAAAAGCTGAATTTAAGACGTTCCACACCCAGGGAAAGGGTCCAGACAGAGAGTGGATACCGGTTTCTGAGATAAGTCCAGGAGGGAGTCAAACGTTTCTCTCTGTTGTCCAGTCTTTGCCAGCGGGGTTGCTATGAGAAAGGAGAGTCACAGAGTGTCACCCTTTTTGCAGTGCACTTGATAGTCTAAAACACTGTCTTTCAAGGACAACTGTCTGGTCCTCTGAGAGCCACACGCTTGGACTGCACTCTTCTGGCCACCTCGGGAGATTCCTGAAGGACTTCTGTGTTCAGCCTCTGCCACATCAAAACCACACATTCAGAACGAGCCCCTTGGAACTGCCTACTGGTTAAGTTGTTGGATGATGAAGATACCGTGTCTCGCGACACACAGGGCCTCCTGAGAGTTGTAATAAAGGAAGTTCCAGGAACAGCTCTTCTTCTCCTGAATAGCAAAGGATTATTTTTGCTTTAAGGATTGTGTAGTCTTGTCACTGACAGCCTTGCTGACTTTGTTTCGGCTACTGACTGGCTCAGAATCCAGCCTGTGTCGCACCACCAGCGAAAGGCACAGGACCCTATGACATGAGTTGTGTACACTTGAGTCATCCCTGAAACTAACTTCTTTCCTACACCAGACTTTTCTGATGGCATTGCCTTTTTATTATTATTATTTCTTCATCCTGTTTAATTTTACACATCTCTACAAGCCACTTGAAACCATGCAGGGGCGCCTGGGGCCTCAGTCAGTTAAGCGTCTGCCTTCGGCTCAGGTCATGATACTGGGGTCCTCAGATCAAGTCCCGCATCGGGCTCCCTGCTCAGTGAGGAGCCTGCTTCTCCCTCTCCTCCCTGCTTGTGCTCTCTGTCATTATCTCTCTTTCTCTCTCTCAAATAAATATATTTTTTTAAGATTTTATTTATTTATTTGACACAGAGAGAGATCACAAGTAGGCAGAGAGGCAGAGAGAGAGGAGGAAGCAGGCTCCCTGCTGAGCAGAGAGCCCGATGTGGGCCTCGATCCCAAGACCCTGAGATCATGGCCTGAGCTGAGGGCAGAGGCTTTAACCAGCTGAGCCACCCAGGCACCCTCAAATAAATAAAATCTTAAAAAATAATTTAAAAAAACACTCTGTGGGAGTTGAGATAAGGTATGAACTAGTGAAAATACATCAGACAGGTAACTGAGAGGAATCATTTATTTTTAAATACTTTTATTCCATCTTTTGTAATCTTACCTTGTTTGTCTTTAAATGGCTGTGTTTACAAGAATGTGTTTTTAAATGAGTATGATATCTTTTAATTTTTGTTGGATTTATTTTCACTATTGGACTCCTTCCAAATAACATGTCACAAAGAGCTTCTCATGACCTCCACAAGAGCACTCTGGGAGTAGGGGGGTTCCCAAGACAAAACAGCCTTCTAGTTCTTAGGAACACCAACAAACATGGGCAGTGGTGAAAAGCAACACAGCTGAACAGAAGAACCCAAAGGTCTGAAGAAATATATGTGAAGCATGAAAAATAGGAGCAGGTCACTCTTGTTCACTCTTGTTTGTATCCTTCCCACTCCCTCCTTCCTCCAGTGACAGCAAATGACCCACCTTCCACTTCCTGCTCAGGTTTCTCCTCAGAAAAATGTGGAGAGTTGCCAAATGGTTAGATGTAGTTAGGAGGACAGTGGGACAGGAAGAGCACAGAACACTGTCTGGGAGGGCAGGCTTTGAGACAGGGAAGTCCTGAGAGGCAATGAAAGGATGGACGGCCAAGAGGCAGGTGGAGAAGTGCTTCTCATCCCAGTTTTGGCTGTGACTGGTTCCAGGAGGCACATCCGTGCTGACTATGAAGCCCAGGGGGAGTTTGGGGAAGGAGGGTCAGAGTGGGAGAGTGAACCAGTATCAGGAAATGATGGGTCTGTATGAGGACACAAAGGATTATCAGAGTTTTTAGAGATCAAGCAGTGCTTATTGTGTTCACATATAGTTTCAGTTTTTCTCACTCTACTTCTCTCTCCTTAGTATCAGTTTTTAAAAAACAGACATACCTCTTTTTTTTAAGATTCTATTTATTTGTCAAAGAGAGGGAGAGAGAGAGAGAATGAGCACACACAAGCAGGGGAAGCAGGAGGCAGAAGAAGAAGCAGGCTCCCTGCTAAGGAGCCTGATATGGCGCTCCATCCCATGACCCCAGGATGCCTGATATGGCGCTCCATCCCATGACCCCGGGATGATGACCTGAGCCAAACGCATCTGCTTAGCCTTCTGACACACCCAGACGTCCCTAGACATATCTTTTTAAAATGTCTTTTTATTGCAGTAAAACTCGTATCTAACATGTACCATTTTGACCTCATCGGTTCAGCGGCACCAGCACATTCCCACCACTGGGCAACCATCCCTACCATCTGTCTCCAGAGCGTTTTCTCACATGCCCAAACTGAAACCCTGTACCCATTAAACACCAGCTCCCCATTCTCCCTCCTCCTTCCCAACCCTTGGTAAGCACAGTTCTACTTTCCATCTCTAGGAATTTGACTATTCTGGGTACCTTGTGTAAGTAGAATCATACAATTAGTCATTTGTGAGTGGCATGTTTTACTTAGGACAATGTCTTCGAGGTTCACCCGTGTTGCAGCAGGTGGCACAATTTCCTCCCTTCTTAAGTCTGAAAAATATTCCATTGTGTGCATGTGATACATTCTGCTCGTTCATTTACCCATCCATGGATGTTCGGGTTGCTTCCTTGACTATTGCGAGTAATGCTGTTACGACCATGGGTGTACAAATAAATATCTCTTCAAAGTTCTGCTTTCAATTCTTTGGGAATATATACCTAGCAGGGGAATTGCTGGACCATAGATACCTCTTTTTTAAGAAGTTTTTATTGCAGAAAATTTCTAACCTGAACATAAGTAGAGAGAACAGCATAAGTAGTCCCATGCACCTCTAACCAAGCTTCAATCATTACTGAAACATAGCCAGCCCTGTTGCATCCATATTGTCTACTCCTTTCACTGCTGGAGTCCTTTGGAGCAAGTCCTAGACACCATATTATTACATTTATAAATGTGTCACAGTCTACATAGAACAGAAATGCTCGATATTTCTTAGGAAGTAATGTATATTGTGAATACCTAATTACTAAACACATAAATGGGTAAATACACATTTAATATTCATCATTGTTTGGAACTGTTCCAAGTGACAGCATTTTAAAGAAATGTTTTATCATTGAAAATTTTCAAACATACTACAAACTACAGAAAATTGAGCAATGAACTCCTAGATGCCCATCACCCAACTTCAACAACTATCAATAACAAAATGGTACTCCTTTTAGAAATGTATTAATTTAGGGATGCCTGGGTGGCTCAAAGGGTTAAGCCCCTGCCTTCGGCTCAGGTCATGATCTCAGGGTCCTGGGATGGAGTCCCGCATGGGGCTCTCGGATCGGTGGGGAGCCTGCTTCCCCTCTCTTTCTCTGCCTGCCTCTATGCCTACTTGTGACCTCTCTCTCTCTGTCAAATAAATAAATAAAATATTTTTTAAAAAAGAAATGTATTAATTTAGAAACAAGACAGAGGATCATAGGAAAGGGGGAGAAAAATGAAACAAGATGAAACCAGAGAGGGAGACAAACCATAAAAGACTCTTAATCTCAGGAAACAGACTTGGGGTTGCTGGAGGGGTGAGGAGGTAGAAGGGAGGGGGTGGCTGGGTGATGGACATTGGGGAGGGTATGTGCTATGGTGAGTGCTGTGAATGCTGTGTAGGACTGATGATTCACAGACCTGCACCCCTGATGCAAATAATACAATATATGTTAATTTTAAAATGTAGGTATTAGGTTGTTCAAACAGTTTTCTGACACTTTATTCCTCTGGAGAGAACAGGGACTGGAAAGTGGATGACAACAGGACGAACCCTTTCGATTCTGGAAAGGTTTATTACTCACCCCTAAAAGCACATATTTTTAAATGACTGAATCTTTGCTACAATTGCTCATAAAAATCAGTCTGAGTTCTCAGCCACAACGTGACTTGTGGTTTTTCTGAGCTTACTTGTCTTTCCTCCCCGGCCTAAATCTAGGTGACTTTCAGCTTTCCCCACCTAAATGATTATTTACAGAAAGAACAAGTTGATGTTAAATAAACACAATGATTAAGATGCTATTTCTCCTTTTATCATAAGCACATGCCTAACTTTTTATTTAATGAAGAAATGGTGTAACTTTAGAAACAGTTGCATTTCGTAATTAACTTTATAAGTGAGTATATCACTAAGATCTTGTTGCATAATAAATCACCCCCAAATTGAGTGGCTTAAAATAACCACCACCAAGAGGGAAGGATTTTCCTTATTAGATATCAAAACTTAGTATGTGTCATTGATTCTAAGACACATATTAGTGCCCTTGAAATTAGACTGCATAGGTCTAAGAATCTATGGCATTGTGTATTACTCTTCACCAATCATTAGTCAGGACATATTTGTGCTTTACAGACCTAAGCTTGGTCACAGCTGTTCACATTTTCATCACTATTCAGCTGCATAGTCTTCACTATTACATGCATGTGTGAAGTGATCTTCAAAAAGCTTATGGTATAATTCAGCATGAAATGAGAAGTTATCGTGTAATACCTATTGTGTATCTTAGAAGGTGCTGAAACAGATCAGTTGGGTATAAAATTGATATCAGTGAAACAAATTTTCACTGTTGAAAACTTGACTTGATTAGATAGGTATTTCTTGGGGCACCTGGGTGGCTCAGTCATTAAGTGTCTGCCTTCGGTTCAGGCCATGATCTCAGGGTCCTGGGATCCAGTCCTGCATGGGGCTCCCTGCTCGGTGGGAAGCCTGCTTCTCCCTCTGCCCCTCCCCCTGCTTGTGTTCCCTCTCTGGCTATGTTTCTCTCTGTCAAATAAATAAATAAAATCTTAAAAAAAAAAAAAAAAAGATGGGTATTTCTTTGCAGAGCTGTGTTGTATGGGACCTACCCGAGAAAAAATTAGATGACACGGTGTTACATTTTGCAGCTGAAATGCGGGCAAAACAACTGCCAATCACAAACTAAGAAAGCGTAGAGGCTTGACTAAAAAAAATCCTCTAATAGTGGAGCACTCCTTTAAAAAGAGCTACCTCTTTAGAGCCCTTAACGGCTGGCGGAAAATCGAAAACACCATTGGCTCAAGAAGCTGTAAATTAGTTTCTCTGAGATATAAAAGAATTTCAGTGGCAGACTTCACGGGATTGGCAGATAGCATTACAAAGTTATAAGGCCCAGAGGTTTGTTTTATTTTGCTCTTCTGCTATCTTGGGCACATGACCCCTGCTTCATGGTATAATACAGCAGCTTCAGATCCAGACATCACATCCATATTCCAGCTAGCTGATTGGAGGAAGCAAGGAAGAGGGATCAAAGGGAGGTTCAGGTATCTTTCTAGAGACTTTCCCAAAAGTTGCCACACAGTATTTATTCTACTTAACTGATGAAGAACATCATCACAGAGCCAGTCCTAGGAAGCCATTCCTTCATACCCGTAAGGTACACTAGGTTTGTGGGTTTGTTCATGTCTTCTTGTACTTCTATCAGTTTCGTGTTTTGTACTTGTTGTTAAGTAGTCTTCCTTATTACCATTAATGCTTTTGTTTTTTCAGTTTTTCTGCCACAAGAAGTTTTCTTTTAGTTAGTATTTGTTTGCTACATCTTTTTCCATTCATCTATTTTCAACTTTTCTAGTGGTGGTGTTTTAGATGTATCTGTTGTAAGTATAGTTATATTTTGAAGATCCGATTCTTTATCTCCATCTTTAATAGGTAATTTTATTTTTTTAAGATTTTATTTATTTAGGAGTGAAAGACAACATGAGCAGGGTTGGGGAGAGGGGACAGAGAGAGAGGGAGAAGCAGACTCCCCACTGAATAGGGAGCCCAGTGC
Organism: Spilogale gracilis; assembly: GCA_004023965.1. Taxonomy (NCBI): domain Eukaryota; kingdom Metazoa; phylum Chordata; class Mammalia; order Carnivora; family Mephitidae; genus Spilogale; species Spilogale gracilis. Next base: position 49,330 of record PITA01010026.1, read on the forward strand.
GGGGCTCAATCCTGGAACTTTGAGATAATGACCTGAGCCAAAGTTCAGGTGGCTGAACCACCCAGGCACCCCAATAGGTCATTTAAATACATTTACATTTTTTGTACTTTTTGATTCATTTTTACTTGCTTTTACCATTATGTTGTATATTCTGGCTTTAGCTTCCTTTTCTTATTTTCCTCTATTCCAGACTGATGACTTGATAGTTTTCTATACTTTATACCCTTTCTTTCTCCCTCTGCTGGTTTGTACACTATATTTGCATTTCTGTACTTTTAATATTACTGTCAATGCCATCCAACTTTTTTCCACAAATACTGAAAGTTACTCCATATTTCTATGCTACTCCAGCACTTGAAAAAAAAGTCACCACAATTTGCACATAGTAATTCTTCACCCATCTCTCACCCCTTCATGTTAGCATTGACATGAACTTGAATTTGCCATTTCATCAAACAAAAAATAGCTGTAATTTATAACAAATAACATGTAATATATATAACAATGATAACACAAAGTGGAGAGATGGAACTGTATTTAAACAGAGTTGCTATATTATTTTAGCAGAGTTAGTATCAATTGGAAGTAGATTGCTCTAAGTTAAGGATGCATAACGGGGCGCCTGGGTGGCTCAGTTGGTTAAGTGACTGCCTTTGGCTCAGGTCATGATCCCGGAGACCAGGGATCGAGTCCCACACCGGGCTCCCTGCTCGGCGGGAAGCCTGCTTCTCCCTCTCTCACTCCCCTTGCTTGTGTTCCCTTCCTGGCTATGTTTCTCTCTGTCAAATAAATAAAATCTTTACAAAAATAAAAATAAAAATAAAAAAATAAAAAAAGATGCATATCAATTCCTAGAGCAACCCCCAAAACCCAAATCTTGAAACTCAAAAATATGTGCTAAACAAAAAAGGGCACCAAAAACGCAAATAATGAAAGAAAAAAATATATAAACTGAAAATTATGAAAATTTCAAATGTGCTTCAAAAGCTATCAACAAGAAGTGAAAAGATGCCCCCTGAATAAGAGAAACTGTGTGCAAATCTTGTATTTGATAAGGGACTTGTATGTAGACTATATGAAGAATTTTTACAACTCTGCAATAAAAAGACAAATAACCCAATTTAAAAATGAGCAAAAGATCTGAATAGACATTTCTCCAAAGAAGATGTAACAGTGACCAAATAAAAACCTAAAGAAATGTTCCATCTCCACAGGGATGTATAGAATTGTTGAATCACTATATTGTATACCTGAAACTAACACTGCATGTCAACTACATTGGAATTAAAATAAAATAATTTAAAAATAAACATGAGCAACACTTTAAAAAAATACTCAATATCATTACTTATTAGGGAAATGCAAATCAAAACCATAATGAAAGCCCACGTCACATCCACTAGGATGGCTAGAATTAAAAAGACAGCCAATAACAAGTTTTGGCAAGAATATGAAGAAATTGGTACCCTCATACACTGCTGGTGGAGAAAATGGTGCAGCCGTTTGGCCAAAAAAAGTCTGACAGTTGGGCCCCTGGGTGGCTCAGTGGGTTAAAGCCTCTGCCTTCAGCTCAGGTCATGATCTCAGGGTCCTGGGATGGAGGCCAGTGTTGGGCTCTCTGCTCAGCAGGGAGCCTGCTTCCTCCTCTCTCTCTGCCTGCCTCTTTGCCTGCCTGTGATCTCTCTCTCTATCAAATAAATAAATAAAATCTTAAAAAAAAAGGAAAGTCCAGGGGCGCCTGGGTGGCTCAGTTGGTTAAGCGACTGCATTCGGCTCAGGTCATGATCCCGGAGACCGGGGATCGAGTCCCACATCGGGCTCCCTGCTCGGCGGGAAGCCTGCTTCTCCCTCTCTCACTCCCCCTGCTTGTGTACCCTCTCTGGCTATGTTTCTGTCAAATAAATAAAATCTTAAAAAAAAAAAAAGTCTGACAGTTCCTCAAAATATGTAACAGAGAGTTATGATAGAACCCACCAATTCCACTTCTAGGTACACATCGAAGAGAAATTAAAACATATGTCAGCTCAAAAATGTATATACAATTATCAACAGCAACATTATTCATAATTTCCCAAACACCCATCAACTGAAGAGATAAAAAAAAATTGGGGGTATCCATACAATGGAATGTTACTTAGTAACAGAAAGAAATGAGGTGTTAATTCATGCTACATCATGGATGACCTTTGGAAATATTCATTTTGCTAATAAGTGAAGATACAAAGGACCGCATATTGTATGATTCTATCTATTTAAAATGTGCACAATAGGCAAATCCATAAAGACAACCCTTTCTTCCATCTTCCTCCCTGGAGAACTCAGGCATAAATGGCTGAATCTCCAAGAATGACCTTGAAAATGGAAGCCAGTGCTAGGAAGGATGGTGAAGCCTCTGTCCAGATAACTTGGATCCACCACACCAGCTCCAGAAGTATGACTTTCCAGCTTCTTTCTCAAGAGGGAAGAAAATTCTGTTTAAATTACTGTTATTTTGAATTTTCTGTTATATGCAAGTGAACCTCATCTTCACTGATGACAGTGAAGACACTGAGACTTCACTCAGAAGTCTCAGCAAATCAGGCCCAAAACAATTTCTCTAGGAATCTCAGCACTCAGAATTGAGGGCAGAAAATCTGAGCCTTTTCTCCCACAGCTTAAGACCAGTTAAAAATACTAACTCTGATCCCACTTTTAATCACCAACTAAGACTCTGCACCCAATTCTACGCGGGTGGGGGTTCCCACACCACCACGCAATTCTCAGGTGCCAACTGGGAACCTGACAATTCATCTCAGTTCTGACACTGTCTACCTGGAAACAGCATCAGGCCCACAGGTGAAAGGCTTGTTTCTACAAGACTGCCCCCTCCCCGCCCACTTCAGATGCCAATTACAAATCCTGTTGTCACCCGTGTTTCTGATCCACTGGCTATCAATTGGAGTGCCACTTTGGAATAGGATTAATCTGCTAAATGTAGCTCAAAGAACTCAGAGAAACATTTTACTTACCAGATTACTTGTTTATTATAGAAGGATAGAACTCAGAAACAGCCTGAGGGAAGAGATGTGTGGGGCAAGGTGTGGAACATCGAGCTCTCTCTAAGCACACTACTCTCCCAGAACCTCCACGTGTTCACCAACCCAGAAGATCTCTGAAACCCTCTTTTTCTGCTTTTAGTTTTTTTGGGTTTTGTTCTTACTGTCACTGCAGTTATATAGAAGCTTCTTTACATAAGCACAATTGATTAAATCTTCGGTCATCGGTGATCAATTTTTTTAACAAAAGACTTTTATGACTCTATCACTTTCCTGACTTAGGAAATTACAAGGGTTTTAGGAGCTCTATGCTAGAAACAGTGGATAAAGACCAAATACATACCTCTTTTTTTTTTTTAAGATTTTTAAAAATGTATTTATTCGAGAGAAAGAAGAACATAAAGAGTATGAGCAGGGAGAGGGGCAGAAGGAGAGAGAGAAGCAGGCTCCCTGCTGAGCAGGGGCTTGATCCCAGGACCTCAGGACCTGAGACCAAGGCACACACTCAGCCGACTGAGTCACCTAAGCACCCCACATATTTCTTATTATAAGTCACAATAACGCACCAATCTTTTTAGTTTCTGTCCTTGCTGCACTCCTGGCTATTCCCTGATAGAAGGACACTCAGAATGGTTGTTTACCATTTAAAGGTGACACATTTTCTGTTCCCAGAAACTTGATGTCTCAAGCCTCGAGGACTGCTTCAATTTCACATTTCACCACAACATAATAGCTGCGATATTGGTGCAAGTATTAAGAACAAAATATATTGGGGTATCATTTCCTTATTCAAGTTCTCCAAATTTTCTCCTCATTCTCTTTTGCTCCTGGAAAATTTCAGGGCAAGAAAATGAAGTAATGTATCTTTTTCTCTTATGAATTTATTCAATCCTTCCACAAGCCCAGTGCAGGAGCTAAAATGGAAGGAAAAAAAAGGAATGGTTATTACTTCTCTCAAAGAGCTTAGAGGCTAGAGGAGGAAAAATACTATTCAAAGGGCAATAATCAACATTTTTAGCAATGTGAGAAATGATTTGCTAGTGGGAAAGCAAAACTGCTGTGGGAACCCATGGTGGGGCCACCTAACCCAGCCTTGGAAAGGTTCCCAGAGGAAGCAACATTTAAGATCATACCTAAGGCAAAAAAGAAAGATATCCTTTAGTTTAAGAAAGAGAAGTGAGGAGACAGAAAGACAGAGAGCCAGAGACCAAGAGACACAGAGAAGTCTAGAACACTGAAGAGAAATGCTCTTCTGCTGACGAGAAGGCAAAGAAAAAATAGGGCTACTATCTTATTTTAGAGGAAATTTCCACAAGTATAGCACCTGGTTGTCTCCACCCTACTCCCTGGAATGCCCTGAACCTGAAGCTTCCCTACCCTGTCCTGATATTTGCCTTCCAAGCTCCCAGCATCTCCGATTCTTTCATTGCCTGCAAATGCACCCATGGTATGTAGGAAGCATACGCCCGCTGAGTCTGGGCATGAAAGAGTGAGCGTGAGGAGGAAGGCATTGGAGCCAAGGATGGAGGCAAAAGGCCTGACCAAGGAGAGCACCTGGGAGAAGGCTAAGGAATGCTATAGACTACTGTGACAGTGTTAAGCCATCTGAGACTCTATTCCTTGGCTGTCCATTTTTTTCTACCTCCAGCCCCCATGGCTTCAAGGGGAATAGAGACGAGGATACGCTTGTTGATGGATCCATCAACTCTCATCTACTGTTAGGCTGCTACCTGAGAGTCACCATGTGGGGAACCCAGAGGGTACCTCCATATGAACTCCTGGCTAGGTAGCTCAGAAGTGACAGTAAAAGGGAGCAGATGCTTCCACCCTCAGGCTCCTGCCCTCTCTCCTCTTCAGGCCAGGTCTCCTCAAAATTGCTCCTCTCTTTCATCCTTGCATCCTTTGGTTAGCATCTCCCTGTCACACTCTAGAGCATGGTTCAAGCTATGGGGTCACTAAGACACAATCTTACCCATATCCAACATCCGGGGCCTGATAATCACTCAATTAATCCACTCAAGGTATGTGAACCAATGTACTCGATCCTGTTCCCTCTCAGCAGGAACCGAATTTCTAATGGTGTCACCTGCAACTTGCAGGCCCCTTCCTTTGGAAATGGGCATGAAAAGAGAAATGGGCCAAAAAGTGCACATAAGGCTCGAGGGTCCTCTTCACAGAGCGCCTCAGAGGTTTGCAACCCTGGGGTACCTTTGGATGCCAATGAGCTGGCAGCCCTCACCTAGGACATGCACAATGGAACCCTACTGGTCAAGCTTGGCAGCAGTCTTTGGTCTCAGGTCTTTGCCAATAACCCAGCCCTGTCCATGGCCCCCTAGCCCACACATGTCACTGGAGCTGTATATGTGAGGCACTTTGCTCACTTGTCAGAACAGGGCAGATTATGTCTCTGTCTTCACAGAGCTCTGTCCTTCAAGTCTGTCAGAAGATTCAACTGTTTAAACTTAAGATCTCTATAGTGGGGCAGGGTATTTCCACCAATTGGGTAACCGATTTTGACCTAGGCTCCTTCCTACGGCCTTCAGACTTTCTCTCAGAGATTGCTCAGGGAAACCAGACCAAACATCTATCTTTGTTACAGTGGGGCCAGCCATGTTCCTTCCCAACACCCTCGCTTCTCTCTATTTTAAAGTATAATTATCCAGGGGCATCTGGTGGCTCAGTCCGTTAAGTCAGTCAAGTCTGACTCGACTTCAGCTCAGGTCATGCTCTCAAGTCATGAGGTCGAGCCCCATGTCAGGCTCTGGACGGGGTGTGGAGTCTGCTTAAGATTCTCTCTCTCTTTCTCCCTCTGCCCCTCCCCTACCCTCTCTCCCTAAATTAAAAAATATAGTATTAAAAAATATAATAATAATCACCATGATCCAGAGTCTTTTTTTAAAATAATGTATTTTTTCAGTGTTCCAAGATTCATTGTTTATGCACCACACGCAGTGCTCCATGCAATACGTGCCCTCCTTAATACCCACCACCAGGCTCGCCCATCCCCCCACCCCCTCCCTTAATAATCATCCAGAGTCTTGGAAGTACCTTGGTATACCCACCTAGAGACCTATGTGCAACTGTGGCTGATTGTATTTTCCCAAAGCCATCACAGCAAAATTTCCAGTCTCCCATTATTCCAGAACCTTCCCTCTCTTGATCCAAACGCAGGTTCTGTTTATTATTCTATCTCTCTGAACCTGACTGGGACTGATGGCTGCCTCAGTGACTAGACTGTGGTACAAATAACGATTGCTGACTTGTGAGGCTAGGTCACAGGAGATGTCATGTCCTCCTGGCTCCCTCTCCTGGAGCGCGGGCTTTTGGAACTCAGCCACCATAGATGTGAGGAAGTCTGCACCAACTCACCAAGAAACCCCACGCGAAAGCAGAAGCGAGGAAGAGCAGAAACTCCACACAATAGCCAGCAGCAGCCAGCTTGACGTGCGTGAGTCAGCTCTCAGAAGATTCCAGCCACCAGCCTCTAAGGCCTCCAGCAGAGGCCCCAAACGTTCGTTATAATCCTCAATTAAATTACTCAAGTGTAGAGCGGGGCGAAGGTGGTGCCTATCCTCTAGCTGCAAAATCCTGTCACCTCCCAGGAGCCTGCACTGTGCAAAGGAGACGAGAGTTTCATTGGCTTCCCTCAGCAGCTCTTGGAAAATGAAAAAAAAAAAAAAAAAAATCTTTTGGCCTCAAATCAGAAGCCTCTGGGGAAAAAGTCTCCAAGTGTACAATAGTGAATTGTCTGACAAACATAGACCCAGGGCTCCCGGCCGGAAGCCCGGCTAAGAAGGAACGTTCTCTGAGACCCTTAATAAGCCTCTCCGGTCCGTGTTATTTGGGTGATTATGCAGCTGACAAGATTTCAGGAAACACATGGACAGCAAAACCACAGACCTGTGGCCAACTAAGGAGCAAAGAACAAAACTGAATTTTAGTTCTGTTACAGAAGCCCTGGGAGGGAGCAGATTTCCTTGTGGCCCCATCGCTGTCACCATCCTTCATCAGTCAGGTTCCTATTCTTAGTTTTCAGTATCTCAGATGTCGCCAAAGAGAACTCTCAACTGGCTGAATAATTACAGGGGCCCAGAATAGCATGTCTGAAGCCAGGAAGAGCTAGCCAGCAGGCATTGCTAGATTGTTAAGTGAAACAGGGCAGGGAGGAGGAAGATTTTTAACACTGAGGATCCAAGAACCTCCTTCCAAAACCACCTTCCTTTTTACCTAAGAAAAAAGTTGGAATAGTTGGTTTCTTGCAAACCAATCCTTAAATCAAAAACTAATGCTATATTATATGTTGGCAAATTGAACATAATTTATAAACAAAACAATGCTTTAGGGAAGGAGAAGCAAATTCAAAGTAGAAAGTTAATTACGCACTAGCCAAAAAAAAAGTCTTTATCCATTTATTGTCTTTTATTGATTTGGCCAGATTAAAAAAAAGGGGACATAGTTTTTTTGTCATGTAGTTGTAAAAATTAATGTCTTCTCACAGTAAAAATTTCAGATGTATATTTAAGTATTAAAAAATAAAGTAAAAAATTACTATGAATTCCATTATCTAAAGTTCAGTTATACACTTTCATTTTTTGATGTTTTCCAGCACACAACTGGTATTTGCCACCCAGAACTTTCCCCCCTTCCTCTAGGAATATTCTCCCTAAAGGTCTTCTGGGACATATTCTCTCCCCCTAGTTCTCAGCCTAGTGGTTTTAGGTAGGGATTGCTTCCATATGAGTTCCATGGCAGGGTCTTTAATGATTTCAACTAACCATTAAAGCCCGTCCCCCTGGCCAAGGAATTTGGTTCAGGAGTGGTCATGTGACCCAAGCCAGTCCAAAAAGAGTGAAGTTCATATCTGTTTTTGTGGCACTGAAACAAAGAGGCTCTCTAGGTCCTACTGGACTTCAATGAGGAAACGGGTAACCCAGGAACTGCTGCAGCTCTTCTGGGATCATTAGAGAAGAAACAACTCCATGGAAAGCAGGAGAGAGAGACCAAAAGGAACCAGGTCCTCCGGGACATTACTGAGCCCCCAGAAAGCCCACCTTTTCAGCTACAGGAACCAGTAGCTTACTTTACTGTTCAATTAGCTTTGAGCCAATTTTGGAGTTACTAGGAGTGGCGCAAGTATTTTAATCAATATCCCTTCCTTCCCAGATCTTTCTGGCATATAGCCTTCTCCACACTTAGGGTTTTACAGAAAAACAGGCTTGTAATATCTTTTCATGTCAAGAAATAGAGACCTGCATAATAATGCGATCTAATGTCCTTCTTGCCATTTACATCTCTACTTACATGTCATCTCAGTCAGGCTTATCCTGACCTACTTAATCTAAAGCAGCCCCCTCTCCCATCACTCTACATCATGCTCTCCTTTACATATTTTTTAAGACTGTATTTATTTATTTGACAGGGAGTGAGAAAGACCACTTGAACAGGGGGGAAGGGGCAGAGGTCAAAGGAGAAGCAGACTCCCTGGTATGGGGCTTGATCCCAGGACCCTGAAATTATGATCTAAGCCAAAAGCAGACACTTAACCAACTGACCCACCCAGGTACCCCTTACTCCAGAATTCTTACAAAGTAGGTGCTCAATAAGTGCTTTGTAATGAATGAATGAATGTCTGAATATTTCATGTATATACCATCATTTATTTACACCAAGTTCCTCTTGCTGGATATTCTAAGTCTTCACACATAAAAAACGGTTCTGTGCCATCTTCATACATTTAACTTATTATTTCCTTAAAATTCTTGAAGCGGAACCGCGGATCCAAGCCAAAAAGGTTTTGATGTATACTGCTATGTTGTCTTACAGACAGTCTGTACCAATTTTATGCTCCCACTACAAAACCTAAGACCCAATGGCTCTAAATCTTGCCCAGAGAAGAAAACCAGTGTCTTTTTGTTGTCTTATTGTCACATCATTATTAGTAGAGCTAAATTTTTTTTTGTATATTCATTAGTTAGGTGCATTGCTTTTTTAAAAAAAATTTTTTTTATTTATTTAAGAGAGAGAGAGAAAGAGAGAGAACACGAGCAGGGTAAGGGGCTAGAGAGAAGAAGATTCCATGCTGAACAGGGAGCCCGATGCAGGGCTCGATCCTCAGACTCCAGGATCATGACCTGAGCCAAAGGCAGGCGCTTAAGCAACTGAGCCATCCAGGTGCCCCAGGTGCACTGCTTTTTAAAGAAATTTTATCCTTCACCCATTTTTCTGCTGGACTTTCAGCTTTCCTTATTGATATGAAAGAATTTTTTTAAAAGAATAGATTGAAGGTATTCACCTATGCTTTTGTGTGCTATCAATATATAGACACCTAGAGGTGAACCTTCACAGAAGTTAGAAAGTTTAGCTGGAATTGCTGATTCTTCCTTTATGGGTGGGTTTCTCAGAGAGGGAAACAATGATCCCAAGGTAGAAGAGGCCAAGTGGCTACACTTAGTTCTTAAAGACCTGGTAGGCCTGGCTCTAGTACGGACAGCGGCAGGTGACTGATGATCCGTAATCATCGGCCTGATGTGCAGAGGTCTTTGGCACGGGCAGGGTTGGTCAGAGTACCCTCAGAACACACAGATGGCTAGCCTTCCAAAATCTGATGTGATCTGTATAAGCCAAAAGCTTTCATTTTGGTAAAGAGACGTGAATAATCACAATGGCAAAGCACAGTCCCTCAGTTTCCAGTCATGAGCAGTTCACACTCTCAAAACCCATGGGGAGGCTGGCCCCCTTGAGTGAACAACTTGTGACACCACTAGAAATTTAAACCTCCTAGCCTTCCTCCAGGGGACCTGAGGTTATTTATCAGATGACTAGGGATTGGGAAAAGAAGAAATAATCAGACTTTGGGAGGATTACTGGTCATTTGTTTCAGTTGAATTACTGATTTGATTTGTTTCTATGTTCTTATGACCCAAGATACCAACGTTGCCCACCAGTTAGTGGACTTATGGAGGTCAGATAATTAATGGGCTTCAGGTCCATCTCATGGTGGCCCTGGTAGGTCCCTGAAACTACCTGTACTTATCTCTCCATTTCAAGAATGCACAATTGGATTCAATCTACACAGTAACTGGCAGAATGCCCAAAGGACTGCAGCTATATCCATCCATCCATCCATCCATCCATCCATCCATCCATCCACCTATTCCACTTACTACCACTACTGACACTATTACTCCTATAATTATAATCTGAAAATATCAAACAAGGCACTACGATAGCAATAATAATAACAGCTACCTCTTATTGAGTGCTATGTATCAAAAACTGGTCTAAGCTTTCTATATGGATTTACTCGTTTCTCCCGACAGAGCTCACTAGGAACCTACCTCATTTTGTTCATTTTTTTCCTTCCTTCCTTTCCGTTGTTCCTTCCTTTTTCTTTCTTTCTTTCCATCCTCCCTCCCTCCTTGCTTGCCTTCCTTCCTTCCTCTTTTTAGAAAGCATGAGCAGGGAGGGACAAACAGAAAAAGATAGAACACATCTCACGCAAGCTCCAGGTTCAGCGTGAGCCTGACCTGGGGCTCAATCTCATGACCCTGAGATCATGACCTGAACGGAAATTAAGAGTCCAACACTCAACCAACTGAGCCACCCAGGTACCCCCCGACTTTTTAAAGTAGGCTCCACTCCCAGCATGAAGCCCAGTGCAGGGCTCAAACTCACAACCCTGAGACCAAGACCTGAGAACTGAGATAAAAAGTCAGAAGCCCAATCAACTGAGCCACCCACAAACCCCTGTTCATTTTTGAGGCCCTAGAGGCCAGGCACTCAGTTAAGTGCATATTATAGGAAGGGCCTATGACTGGTTTATCTGGTTGGCGATGACAGTCTTAAATAGACCTTCCCTGTAGGCAAGGGCTTTGGGCTGTTCTCCTTGGAATTTCTCTCCTCTTCAGGGCTGACACATGGCCTGTTGACCCTCTGCATATTAACTCTGTGTTCAGCACCTGCCTGAGGTCCAGGGATGTGGAGAAGTCTGTCTGGACACAGTTCAGGAGGTTCCGCAGCATTCTAGTTCTTAAATGTGGGTGTTTGCCGTCCAGCCTCATGAGTAGTAGCTCACCTCATCAGTAGTAGCTCATTAACAGTAGCTGTGGGGGAGGGATGACCCCCCAGCAAGGGAGGCACACCCAGCCCTGTCCCTTGTGTCACCTGGAGCTGCAGGGAGGGGCAGCTCTGTCTCCCACTTACCCCAAAAACATTCAGAGAAGGAAGCTTTATTTATCTTAGAAGGCATTTTAGCCATTGTTTGGGTTTCTAGTATCTTATCTTCACTTTGAAAAAGGATTCTAATAATTCTAGAATGTTAGAGGAGTTCAAAGGGTAGTGATAATCAAAATAATGGTTTTGAGCCTCCAAAGTATTATACAAGAAAGAAGCCAGACATGAAAGATCCCATATTGTATGATTCCACTGATATGAAACATCCAGACTAGGCAGGTCCATAGAGAAAGCAGACTAGGGGTGGCCAGAGGTTAGGGGATGGGTGCAGGGAGAGTAACTGCTTAACAGAAACAGGGTTTCTGTGTGGGGTGATGAAAATGTCGTGGCCCTAGATAGAGGTGATGTTTGCCCAACACCATGAATGTGCCAAGGGCCCCTGAATTGTACACTTTAAAATGGTTAACAGAGGGGAGTGTGCCTGGAAGGCTCAGTCATTTAAGCATCTCCCTTGGGCTCAGGTCATGTTCTTGGGGTCCTTGGATCAAGCCCCACATCAGGCTCCCTGCTCACTGGGGAGTCTGCTTCTCCCCACCCCCCACTTGTGCTCTTTCTATCTCTCTCTCTCTGTCAAATAAATAAATAAAATCTTTAACACACACACACACAAGGAAAGGAAAAGAAAGGAAGCCAACATATATTGGTAGGGGCTTTGGCTCATATTTCGGTAGGACCTACTGTGCGCCAGTCGCTTCCATCAGTTTTTCGTTTCTCACAATCACACTTTGTGAGCAGAACTACTGCTATCCCACTTTTGGAGAGGAGGAGACTGAGACTCAGACAACTTAGCCTGGGTCACAGGACCAGTAACTGCAGCCAGATCTCTGAACTGAGGGTGGGGATGACTGGTTCTACCCCAGGCTCTCAGGCTCCCTCTCCTAGGACCCTTTTCTTCTCTTAACACAATTACCTGTGCAGCAAACAGCAAAGTGATGGGTAAGGTGAAGGCACAGCCTCCCCTTCCCATCCCACAAAATGAGCACTACTATCCTTCCTTGTGACTTCCTTTCAGCCCAGTTAGTCCAAAAGCAGGAGAGTGTAGAATTGGCTTCCTCTCCTCTCTGTCACATGTGTATCCATGGATGAATACGACTAATTTATGAAATGTTAATTAACTTGGGTCTGAAGAAGAATACAGGTACAGGGACAAGTCCAGCACCTGGGCCTAAAACTATTATCTAATCTCCTGTAATGTTCTAGACAGCATTCTGTTTCTTTAGAGAATTTTTCAGAAAGCTTTTCCCCAGACCAGGTCCACAAATAAAAACTCTGCAGTCATCTTACTAACAAAGGTAGCCAGCCATCCCTCATAATCCCATTTAGTCCTTTTTAAGGAGAGCTTCAAGATCTAAGTGACACAAATATATCTTTCACTTTTCCCCAGGTCTCTTATTCTTGTTCCAACCCATCCCAATGGTAGTAGCCACAGAGAAGAGGACCCGAAGAGGTGTACTCATGAGCTCCCTTGAAAGCCACATCAAACTTCTGGCCTCTCTTGTCAAGTAAATGGCAAACCATCCCAAGGGAACTGCAGAGTTCCTTCTTTGTGTTCAAAATGCTGGCTTCCCTTTGTAGCTGCATAGATGCTGCACACTGCTTGGGGACGGGAAGGAAGAGGGGATGCAGGGACGAGGTGAGCTAGGGTTGCAAACTCAGTGCCTTCGGCCATAAGGAAGGCCAGGTGAGTAAGCAAGGCTGCAAGTGCCATCCGTATGGGGCAGCAGACATCCAGCCCTGACCTGCGGTCATGCACAGATATGAGGCCACAACTGCCAAATCTACCATTTTGTAAAGAAATACCCCAAATCTAGACTTGTGTATAAAATCTGCTGATGTTTAAATTTAAGAAATTTTCATTGCCCTGTGTAGGTCAAACAAGCTGGAGAACTAGGTTAGTTCTGCAAATTCTGACAATTTGCAAGCCCAGCTTTAAAGGACTTTTCTTTTTTTAAATTGTAAATTGAAGGGCACCTGGGTGGCACCAAATAAAGTTGAGTAAGCGTCCACCTCTTGATTTCGGCTTATGTCATGATGTCAAGGTCATGGGATTGAGTCCACATGGGGCTAGCACTCAGAGTGGAGTCTGCTTCAGATGCTCTCTCCCTTTCCCTCCTGCGCTCTCGCTCTCTCTCTCTCTCAAGTAATTGAATAAATAAAATCTTTAAAAAAAATTGTAGGGGCGCCTTGGTGGCTCAGTTGGTTGGGCGACTGCCTTCGGCTCGGGTCATGATGCCGGAGACATCGGGCTCCCTGCTCGGCGGGAGGCCTGCTTCTCCCTCTCTCACTCCTCCTGCTTGTGTTCCCTCTCTGGCTGTGTTTCTCTCTGTCAAATAAATAAAATCTTTAAAAAAAAATTGTAAACTGAAAACTATACAACAGGATACACAAACTATTTCAAAACCTTCTATGAAAGGGGCCTCTGGATGAAGAAACAGGAAGACTGGACTGAGAAACAAAACCTTGTTCTGAATCCAAATTGTATGTGTGATTTAATAGCTGACAGATTCTGAGCAAGTTACATAATGAAGTTATGGATTACTTATAAAATTAGCAGAGCCACACCTGCCATTTTCACTCTGCAGGGCTGTTTGAAAGAACCAATCTGTCTATCCATTCAGGAAATTCCTACACCAATAATTTACAGTGTAAACACCTGAAAGTCAGAGAATGGATCATATTCAGAACATAGTGCTTTTGTTTAGCTGCACACAGACACACTCAATAAATATTTTTAATTGACTAAACTTGCCAAAATTCCTGCTATAATCCAAATTTCAGAAATTAATTTTTTTAATGATCTACAAAATAATTGGTGTGACTATTAAACATAATTCACATAATGGCTAATTAGTGCTAAAATCTATTTACCAAAGTTCCCAGACTTTGTGAAATTACATGTTGTTGTATAAATTTTTATCTGATAGAGGTACAAATAATTTCTGTCTGGTAAAAAAGGTACCCATAAAAGTAATCATTTACTGTTCTAACCAGTTTTGTATGTAACTCAGAATTCTAATTGTAATATTCCTTAATTAATTGTTTCTATGTACCTAGATCCTCAAATGCTCTTTAAACAAGTATGAACACCTTACTGGTTCCTTCATTAAGTAATGTACTGGATAAAATCTTTGCCAAGTGTTCATTTTATATTGGCATGAGAATCATAATTTCACCCTTTTGAAAACTATACTTTGAGGGGCGCCTAGGTGGCTCAGAGGGTTAAGCCTCTGCCTTTGGCTCAGGGCATGGTCTCAGGATCCTGGGATAGAGTCTCACATCCACCTCTCTGCTCAGCAGGGAGCCTGCTTCCTCCCCTCTCTCTGCCTGCCTCTCTGCCTATTTGTGATCTCTCTCTCTGTGTCAAATAAATAAATAAAATCTTTTTAAAAAAGAAAAGAAAAGAAAAGAAAAGAAAACTATTCTTTGAGTTTGTCTTTCCCTAGACAAACTAAATTCTTAGCAGTTTTTCTTGACTTGTTTTACTAATGTTCTCCAGTTTATATCATGGTATTCGAATTGAAGTTTAAACTGGGCCCAATGTCAGCAAATCATTAGGTCAGTGATATGTTTTTGTGGAAGACAGACATTACATTTTAATTTATTCCTCCCTCATTTATTCATTCCATTTTTCCAACAAGCATTTCTGGAATATATGCAGGGTGCTGAAGAGGATACAAAGATGAGTAAGTCCCACACATACAACCCTTGGAGAAGCTTAGAGACGAGTGGGAAGCCTAAGTGTAGCTTGATAACTAGAGTATCAGAGAATATAGATAAAGTGTTGTGGGATATTACTGAAGGAATTGCTGTTATCAGAGGTAAAAGAGGTATCAGAGAAGGTCTGACAGCAAATATGATGTATTAGCTGGACCTAGAAGGATGAACAGGATTTTGAAAGATGGTAAAGCAAAGGGGAGGGTATTCTCAGTCAAAGGAACAGCAGAGAATTCAAGAAATGCATTGGCCAACTGACATTAACTTTTTTGTGGTCCCCTGACCCAATTCCAATATGTGTGGGATGGGGATTTGGGGACGTTTCCCACACACAACACCAAGCAATATTCAACTACCATTTGGGTGTCACAGAATTCAACTCAGATCTGATACTGTCCACCCAAAGATAGTATCAGATTCCACAGGTTAAGGACTCAGTCACTCTACTGATCCAAGCCCCAGGCTGTTATCTGTGCTTTGGATCTACTGGCTGCAGATTGGAAGATTCCAACCATTCCCTCCTCAGGTTCCTTTAATGCACTAGAACAGCTCACAGAATTCAGGGAAACACTTATGTTACTAGTTTATTAAAGAATATGATAAAGGATACAAGTCAATAGTCAGATACATAGGGCAAAGGAGGGGGTAATTTTGTGGAACTTTCATGCCCTCTCCTGGGTGCCACTCTCCCTGCATCTCCATGTATTCACCAATCAGGAAGCTCTCTGAACCCAGCCCTCTTGGATTTTTATGGAGGTTCCAATGCATGGTCATTATTGACTAAGTCATTGCTCAATGACTAGTGCAGCTTTGGGGGATGGGCACTGAAGGTTCCAAGGTTCTAATTACATGGTTGGTTTTCCTGGCAACCAACTCTCATCCATGGGTGGAGACCAAAAATCACCTTGTTAATAGAACAAAAGATGCCTTTACCACTCTTAACACTTAGGAAGTTCCAAGGGTTTAGGGGGCTGTAAACCAGGAACTGTGACAAAGACCAATGTGAAAAATATATTTTGGTTATCTGAATGACCAACTACGCATTTCTTTCTTTTTTTTTTTTTTTTTTTTAAGATTTTATTTATTTGACAGAGAGAAACATAGCCAGAGAGGGAACACAAGCAGGAGGAGTGAGAGAGGGAGAAGCAGGCCTCCCGCCGAGCAGGGAGCCCGATGTGGGGCTCGATCGCAGGTCTCCAAGATCATGACCTGAGCTGAAGGCAGTCACTTAACCAACTGAGCCACCCAGGCGCCCCCAACTACGTATTTCTTATAAATCACAGTATCACGGTTGAGAATAAGTCCCCTATGAAATTGGAACATACATGGGTTTTGCAGGAGAAAGTTACCTGAAAAAGGATTTGGGGGTCTACTATTGCATAACAAACCACCACAAAACTCAATGGTTTAAAACAACACTTGTTTATTATTTCTTATGCATCTGCCGATATAGGCTGGACTCGGAAAGTTTCTGCTCCACATCTCTCTCGCCCTGCTCAGAGAACAGCTGTTAGCCTGAGGAGTTTCCTCTCATAAGATAGCAGAGGTGCAAGAGAAAAAAAACACATGGTCAATCCAAAGCCAAGGGGTGGGGAAATACATTCCAACTCTTTAGTGGAAGGACCTGTAAAGGCATATGGCAAAGGACATAGCTGAAGAGAGGGCATGAAGAATTAGAAACAATGATGCAGTCTACCACAGGGCGAGACAGTAGAAAACCTTGAATGCTTTAATAAAGAATTGAACTTTATTGCTAAAAGACTAGGTCTTACTTAGTCTCACTACACACACACACACTATAATTATGATATGATAAAGGTGTTAGATAACACTGAGGTGGTAAGCATAATGCAACATATAAATGTATCAAGTCAACACATTGCCCACCTTAAACTTACACAATGTTTTATGTCAACTGTATCTCAATAAAAAATAAAAGAATTAAACTTTGTTGTAGACAAAGGGAAGTCATTTTTTTAAGCAGCAGGAAATATTCTCAGATCTATTTTAGAAAGATGATTCTATTTAGCTGGAGAGAGGATTAGAAAGTTTACAACCATCTGAACTAGGGTAGTGGCTGTGGGAAAAGGGACAAAGTAACAAATTAAAAATAGTTCTTAAGTAGAATAAAGTAGGTCATCATTTGGAAGAAGAGTAAGAAAATCAAAGACACCACTCATGTTTCTAAATTGATATGGTGAAACCACTGATGGCAGTAATGCTACTAGCTACTTTTACTGAGCATTTATTTTGCACCATCTACTACTGCAAAACATTTTATGCACACCATCCTATGTAAGTGCCACACACACACACACACACACACACACACACAAGTATGACACAGTGTTGCCATTTTCTGTCCTTATTTTATACATGAAAAGAACGAGGCTTAAACAGTTGAGTAACTTGCCCAAGGTTCTATGCTAATAACTGAAAAAACTGGGGGTGGATGTCAAACTGCTTTGTTTCCAGAGCCTGAGTTTATAACGTCTAAGGGCTATCCCTGCAGGAGATCTCTACCTCTGCCTACTCTACAGATTTTGGAGGTACTCATCCTATGACCCAATTCCTTAAAATAAATAAATATGCATACATACTCATCCTGTTGGTTCTTTTTTTTTCTTTAAGATTTTATTTCTTTGACAGAGAGAGAGTACAAGTAGGCAGAAGGAGTGGGAGACGCAGGCTCTCTGCTTAAAAGGGCGACCAACATCGGGCTCATCCCAGACCCTATGCAGAAGGCAGACTCTTAACCAACTGAGCGACCCAGACACATCTCGTTGGCTCTGTTACTATAGAGAACCTGGGTGATACAGGTGCGTAGGCTTTCCCCTCCCGGTCTAAGGACAAAGTCTGGTTCATCTAATGTCTCTCCCAGCCGATCCTAAAACACTATACAGAAAACATCTCTCACCTTGGAGGTCTCAGTAGATTCACCGCCCATTTATCATCCTGACACGTGCTGCCGGGCTTTCTGGGTCTTGGCGCCTAGCACCGCGGCCGCTCCAGCCTTTCAGCAACTGGTTTGTGCACGCGGTCCTTTGCGGGCAAGGGGTGAGGACGTGCAATGCGTGCATGTGCGCACACACGCACGGACGCATGCGTATACGTACGTGCGCGCACGCACGGAGCAGCCCTCAAAAACCGGAGGCCAGTCGGCAGACTTTCCTGCCACCTAAGCGGAGAAACTATGAGGCGAGTGTTTTACACCCTTCGACAGCGTTTCTTCGTGAAATTAAGCTCCGGCCTTCCACGGGGGAGTCACCTTGTACTTCCTGCGCACTTTAGACTCAAGGCCTAGCTGGCATTGGTCCCCGAATTCAGACCTCTCCCGAATGCCCTCCCCCCACACTCCACTTCTAATGTCCCTGAAGCAAAACCGTGGTTGACAGAACCAGGAAGTTCGTGGGCATATGGAGAATGAGGAAGCACTTCTCTGACTGGCAGAGACCAAGCGCGCTGCTGGGGAGGCAGGACCACCGCGTGGAGGACGAAGGCTCGGGCCAGGCCTGGAGGCCAGAGGCCACGCACCTGCTGAGGATGCAGTGGTTCCGGTAAGAGTCCTGTTTTATTCTCCAAGTTCCTGTGAGGTTTGCATTGTGTTGCATCATCTCCCCAATGTTTTAAACACCCCCTCCCCCCAGTCTTTGAGTCAAATGCAGTTTCCAGAAAGGTGGGTATATTTTTCTTGGGGCTTTGTCGTAATTGCTGTTAGGGAGGCACTGGCCCTAGAGACTTTAGCGCCGATGTCTGGACTAGATCAGGCTCCAGGGTGGGCTTTCTCCACTGCACTTTTCCGGTGCCTTCTCCAGAATTTTTACTAAAGGGCCCATGGAATTGTGCTACCGGCTTCGATGAAAGAACGCGTTAGATACACCTCTGGCGGGGGGACTGGCTGGCTCAGTGGGTGGAGCGTATGACTCTTGATCTCGGGGTTGTGAGTTCAAGCTCCAGGTTAGGTGTAGAGATTACCTAAAAATAAAAATCTTTAGGGGTGGCTGGGTAGCTCAGTTAATTAAGCGTTTGCCTTTGGCTCAGGCGGTGATCCTGGGATCCTGGGGTCGAGCCCCGCGTGTCAGGCTCCCTGCTCAGCTTCTCCCACTCCCCCTGCTTGTGCGCCTTCTCTGGCTGTGTCGCTCTCTGCCAAATAAATAGATTAAATATTGTTTTATATGCTTTAAAAAAAAAAGATTTTGAGGGGCGCCTGGGTGGCTCAGTTGGATGAGCGACTGCCTTCGGCTCAGGTCATGATCCCGGAGACCTGGGATAGAGCCCCACATCGGGCTGCCTGCTCGGCGGGAAGCCTACTTCTCCCTCTCTCACTCCCCTTGCTTGTGTTCCCTCTCTGGCTGTGTTTCTCTCTGTCAAATAAATAAAATCTTTAAAAAAAAAAAAAGGGATTTTGAGAGAGTAGGAGAGAACATGAGAGGGGAGGAGGTCAGAGGGAGAAGCGGACTCCCCACAGAGCTGGGAGCCGGATGTGGGACTCGATCCCACAACTGAGCCACCCAGGCACTAAAATAGATTAAATCTTAAATAAATCTTTAGGAAAAGAAAGGAAACAGACCTACCAAGTCCACCCTGCAGTCAAGTGGCCATGGGTGCATGATACAGTGTAAAACCCCACAGAATAAAGAGTGGATGTAGAAGAATTCTCCAGAACAATTTCCCCACCTCCTTATGGACATTTTGAAGTAAATCAGGTAGCAGTTGTCTTGTGTCCTACAGGGGCCTTTGGAAAGCAGAGGAGCCCAGACTACGTGTATAGTGAACACCACCCTCACTCGTCTTTCCTATTCTGACATTCTTCTCCCTCTTTCCTCATTTGCCTACGGCCCATTTATTCCTTAATTACAATTCACATGTATCACAGACAGCCTTAAATCTTTTCCAGAATAGAGTATTAACGAAAAATGGGTGGGGTAGGCACTAGTGGTCTGTCGGGCATACTGTGGGACCTTATAGGAAGAGAGGTCCCCTGCTGGTCTGCACCACTTAATAATACCGCAGAGCAAGTGCTCAAGCCAGATGACAGCCCAGCTCCTGATGAAAAGCCTCCTTTCCCCTCCCTGGCTTTGTAGAAAGGCTCATTCAGGTAAAGGGCGCAAGCAAACTAAATCATATAACCAGTGTATCTTTTTCCATCCACAAAAGGTGACTTTTATTTACCAAATACACAGATTTGAGTCAATGTCTTTATGTTGCTCAGAAATTCACGGCACTGCACAAAATGGTTTATAAATTACAGCACCAAGATTGATAGAGACATAATCAAGAACATATTTCTAATACAACTCTGTTTTGAGTAAGCTGAATTTCTAATTCAACTTAAAGCTGAACACCTTTGTGGAAATCCGTATCATAAAAGACTCTTAATGGAAACCAAGACTCTTCTTTCCTAAATTCAGTGTACTTTCGATTCATACCAGCCTAAATTCCTAGGCTGTCTTGTTTAACTTCTAAACATATTTCAACCTTGGAAGAGTGAATGTAGGAATATAAACTGTTGCAACTTTTCTAGGAAGCAATTTGGCAGTGAACATTAAGAGACCTAAAAATGTTCCTTATGCTTTTGCTACCTGCAGAAAAGGATTATACACAGAGGTACATTTCCTGTAAAAGAGGCAAAAAACGGGAAACAATCCATATTACCAAAGACAGCAAACTGTCTAGTTATGAAGCCACAGGATGTACTATTCTACAGTGACTAGCAATGATGTTATACCTGAGTTTTAACTATCTGTGAGAAACGTTTATGATAAATGTTAAACAGGACAGGCAGAAAGCAAGCACCTCAGTGGCTCAGTCGGTTAAGCACCGGACTCTTGATTTTGGCTCAGGTGGTGATCTCCGTCTTGCGGATCAGCCCACGTGGCACTCAGCCGTAAGTCTCTCTTTGTCCCTCTTCCCCTGCCCCCTCCCATGTGTGCTCTCTCACTCGCACTCTCTCATGAATAAAATCCTTTAAAAAAAGAAAAACTAAAAATACAGTATACTTCTAATTATAATACATACAGACATCCACAAATATGTACTTCAAGGAAATGCACTAAAATTGTCTGAAGGATGAGGTAAGTTTCATTTTCTTCTCCACCTGGGTCTCCATTTTCATATTCAGCAATGAGTGTGTTCTCATTTCATGATCACTAACTGAAATAAAAGTTGCTTTTAGAAAATAGAAGTTAGTGAGAAATCTCCCACAAAGCAAATTATTTATTGCAATATCCTCCTTTTTATTAAATTATAAAATTGTTGTCAATACACACACTTTGGGAAATACAGTTTTTCCAAGTATCTGCTTTTGTGGAACACATGGTTTTAAAGAAACAAAAAACTTCTATACCAATTTCTTGGTCTTCAAGCTATTAAGCACTGGTAGCTGAACTATCAAGTATAGCTACTATATATACAGTCAGATTTTATGGAAAATATTACAAAGACAAATGCCTTGAAAAGATGACAGTGCAGAGAAAACCATAGCTCTTAAGCTGGTGTAACTGTAGTCAAAATGTTTTAGTCCATTATGGCTTTGCATAAAGCTTCAAAGGAAGAAAATTTAAGACACTTCTCATCAAAGGCACTTAGAACTGTAATAAAATACTTCTTTGAATTTCGTTTGAGTCTGACAGTATTTTAATTCCTTTTCCACATTCCCTCTCTCACTGAAACAGTCCTTGAAGGCAGATTATTAATGAGGAAGAATAGCTCTCACTTCTTAATATACAAGTTAAAAATACGCAAACAAAATTAATACAGATTTTGGTCCACTAAAACAGGTAACAGTATCAGACTGTAGTGTTTTTCTTAATTCTGAGTAAAAAGCATAAAGTCCCAAGACCCAGTTCCATGAACAGAGCCTTCAGTTCTTAATTTGCATCGGCTGCCCCCTGGGCTCCTCTTGAGGAAATGGAAGTTCAGGTCCCACATTTCCGCAGTGCATTTTAACTAGAAAGAACCATCCCATGGCTCAGTGGGAGCGCTGCTCTGAGATGGTGGCAGCAGAGAGACAGAAGAGTCAATTCGCAGTCATCTATAATTCTGTGTCCCGGTACCGGGAAGGCTGTCCATAATAACCACGCTTTGAGTGTTCTGACAGCTGCTGGCGGTATTCTTCCTCTTCAGCATCACTGCCATAACTTCCTCTGGGATCCTGATAGAGTCTGGAAGGACCTTTCTGGGGCTCAGGTGATCTGGAACTAACAAAGTGAGAGTGTTAAATGCATCCCACAGCAATTCCAGGGCTTCTGACTGCCCCATGGAAGTGCAGCCACATGCCCAGGACTGATTGCAAACCTCTGAGACACATGCCACACTTTGATGACAGACCAGGGCCACTTTTGGCCCCACTTGAGGTTCACTGTGGGGGAGTAACAAATTAAGGCTATTGCTGACTGGGGCAGCTGAGTGAGGAAGCCAGCTCTATGCTCCCTGACCTAAGAATTCCCCCAGTGGACAATGGGTGCCTTCCCCACCCCTGTTTCCCTTGACTACAAGCTCACCCAGCAGAGTGATTTCTCTTCCGGTTTCAGTCAACTAGGGGCCACTTGACTGGCTGTACCATGGTTCAATTGTTAAGAAATTTGCCTCTAGTTTTCTGTTGCTATAAAACTAGACTTTAGCTTCCAGTCAGATTAGCCACAAGAAAATATGACTTTTTTCCCCCCTATTCTTAGATGCAGGAAACAATCCAGTATAAAAACCTCAACAGGAAGACCCTGCCATAATTCCTAATGCTTATGTAGCATTTTAAAGATAAAGCATCTTACCAACACTGGTCAATTGATTGTCACCTTCCCTTAAGACCTCAGTTCAGCACAAGTAGCAAGACTTTGCTATGTGATGCAAAGGAATTAAAGAGCTTGACTAAGAGCCAGAATATATGAGTGAAAAAAGAATGTGTCTAAACCCAGGAATTTTGCTCATGAGCTATCTCAACACATTTGAACATATTTGTGCTTCAGTGTGTCAGAGGGAACCAATTTGAAATGTCAGTGATTAAACTTTGTCAGTTTTGGCACACAAGCAAAATTACTATGAAATTTTGACCCTATAATTAAATTTGACTGAATAAGGGGGTGCCTGAGTGACGCAACTGGTTAAGTGTCTGACTTGGTTTCAGCTCAGGTCGTGATCTCAGGGTCCTGGGATAAAGCGCACTCAATGTGG
Source organism: Spilogale gracilis (assembly GCA_004023965.1). Classification (NCBI taxonomy): domain Eukaryota; kingdom Metazoa; phylum Chordata; class Mammalia; order Carnivora; family Mephitidae; genus Spilogale; species Spilogale gracilis. Next base: position 72,480 of record PITA01010026.1, read on the forward strand.
AGTTTGCTTGAAATTCTCTCTCCCTCTCCCTCTGCCCCTCCTAATTGTGCTCTCTAAAATAAATCTTTAAACGTTTTCTTGGATAATAAGGTAAACAGTTGGGCCGGAAAAAAAGTCGTATTGTTACACTGAAATGCAGGTGAAGAAATTCTTTCTTAGGCGCCCAAGTCTTAGACCAGCCCCCTTTTTATACCTCATACTGCTGAGCAGCCCTTACCTTGTGTGCTGGGAAAGTCCAGGGTCTGGCTTGTGTGTTTTGATTGGAACTGCATAGATATCAGGATGCTTCTGAGCAATTTCAATCTGTGGTAATTAAGGCGCAGGGATAGGGAGAACAAAAAGGAAAGAATGAGTGATTGCTGGGTGGCTTGCTGGTTTCTTGATGGTCCCATTTTCCAATCCCATTTTAAGCAGAGGAGGGAAAACAGAAGCAACTCTCTAGTTTTTGTCATTGTATGTGATTGCCTAATATTACATGTCCAAGAAGAAAAATGTTTACAAGCAATGAAATTCTGCCACATGCTACAACAAGGACAAATACCATATGATTCCATTTAAATGGGGTTCCTAAGTAGTCAAATTCATGAAGACAAAGTATAGTGATTACCAGGGACAGGGGAAGTGGGTAATTGAGAGTTTCAGTGAGGAGAGATGAAAAAGTTCTGGAGATGGATGGTGGTGATGATGATGGCAAAACACTGTAAACACTTAATGCCCCTGAATACTAAAAAAATAGTTAAGGGGCGCCTGGGTGGCTCAGTTGGTTGGGTGACTGCCTTCGGCTCAGGTCATGATCCTGGAGACCCGGGATCGAGTCCCACATTGGGCTCCCTGCTCGGCGGGAAGCCTGCTTCTCCCTCTCTCACTCTCCCTGCTTGTGTTCCCTCTCTGGCTGTGTTTCTCTCTGTCAAATAAATAAAATCTTAAAAAAAAAAAATAGTTAAGATGGGAAAAAATGGCTAAAATGTATGTCTTTTACCACCAAAACAAAACAGAGAAAGAAAAATGCTCAGAAGCACTGCTGTTATTCTAATAGACTTAAATGGAAAAAACAAAAAACAAAAAACCTCCCATATTCACTGGGTAGAATATGTTCCATGAGTCTTCACTTACATTCTTCTTTGACTTTTGAAAGGTTAGATGTGCATATAGTACAAAAATTCAGACAGTATCAAAAAGTACAATCTATGGGCCTTTCATTTTAACATCCAAGGTTTCCTTGGTTTCTATGGCAAACCTGGGAGCAAATTAAAAGTCAGTTACTAGAGGAGAAACGAACCCAAGAGTGACACAAAACAGAAATATACAGAGGTAACTTATAGAAACATGAACTCCATAGGCAATATGATGTCAATACAAACATATCTATCAATAATCACCCTCAATGTGAACAGCCTCAACGCTCCAATAAAAAGACACAGGGTTGCAGACTGGATAAAATGACAGGACCCATCCATATGCTGTTTACAAGAGACTCATCTTGAATCGAAAGACACTTCCAGATTGAAAGTGAGGGGATAGAAGACCATCGTTCATACCAATGGACCCCAAAAGAAAGCCGGGGTAGCGATTCTCATATCAGACAAATTGGATTTTAGTCTAAAGACTGTAGTCAAAGACACAGAAGGACACTACATCATTCTTAAAGGGTCTATACATCAAGAAGAT
>PITA01010027.1:0-74190 GCA_004023965.1 Spilogale gracilis
CGACTGCCTTCGCCTCAGGTCATGATCCCGGAGACCCGGGATCGAGTCCCACATCGGGCTCCCTGCTCGGCGGGAAGCCTGCTTCTCCCTCTCTCAATCCCTCTGCTTGTGTTCCCTCTCTAGCTGTGTTTCTCTCTGTCAAATAAATAAATAAAATCTTTAAAAAAAAAAAAAAAAAAAAAAAAAAAACATCGGCCACAGCAACTTCTTTCAAGACACGTCTCCAAAGGCAAAGGAGACAAAAGCGAAAATGAACTTCTGGGACTTCATCAAAATAAAAAGCTTCTGTACAGCAAAGGAAACAGTCAACAAAACAAAGAGGCAACCCACAGAATGGGAGAAGATATTTGCAAATGACACTATAGACAAAGGGCTGGTATCCGAGATCTATAAAGAACTACTCAAACTCAACACCCAAAAAGAAGATGAACACATCAAAAAATGGGCAAGACACATGAAGAGGCACTTCTCCATAGAAGATATACAAACGGCTAACAGACACATGAAAAAATGTTCAGCGTCACTAGCTATCAGGGAAATTCAAATCAAAACCACACTGAGATACCACCTTATACCAGTCAGAATGACCAAAATTAACAAGACAGGAAACAACAAGTGTTGGAGAGGCTGCGGAGAAAGGGGAACCCTCTTACACTGTTGGTGGGAATGTAAACTGGTGCAGCCGCTTTGGAAAACAGTGTGGAGATTCCTTAAAAAATTGAAAATAAAGCTACCCTATGACCCTGTAATTGCACTCTGGGCATTTACCCCAAAGATACAGATGTAGTGAAAAGAAGGGCCATATGTACACCAATGTTCATCGCAGCAATGGCCACAATCGCCCAACTGTGGAAAGAGCCAAGGTGCCCATCAACAGATGAATGGATAAAGAAGATGTGGCACATATATACAATGGAATACTATGCCTCCATCAGAAAGGATGAATATCCAACTTTTGTAGCAACATGGACTGGACTGGAAGATATTATGCTGAGTGAAATAAGCCAAGAAGAGAAAGTCAAGTATTGCCTGGTTTCACTTACTTGTGGTGCATGAGGGGTAACCTGAAGGACAGTGGGAGAAGAAAAGTAAATGGGAACTAGGGTAATCCAGGGAGAGAAACGAAACAACAGAGACTTTGGACACAGAAACAAACTGAGGGACTTGGAGGGAGGGGGATGGAGGGATGGGAGAGCCTGGTGGTGGGCATTGGGGACACCTAAAGCGTGGAGCACTGGCTGTGGGGAATGGGGAATGAATCTTGGAACACTGGGAAAAAAAATTTAAGTAACAATAAAAAAAATTTAAATAAGTAGATATAAATAATAAATAAATACATAAATACATTAAAAAAGATACAGCTCCTTTATTCTTTCTCATGTTTGTTCTGTTTTTTCTTTTTAGCTACTTAGCATTTCAACTAGATGCTTAATATAATATATTCCATAGTAACTTTTTAACTTCTACTATTTCACATATATATTTTTTTTCTTTTCAGTGAGAGAGAGATGATATAGCTATAGACATAAGCTTCAACATAGTCCTTTTTTCCCTATTCAATACTACCTTTATTTATACACCAATTTTAATTTCCTTGTAACTCTGGGAAGTAGTGTTCTCTAACAAAGAGAACAAGATACACACAGGAAGAACTGAAACACCCTACCTCATCCACATTAAGAGATTATAGCCACCCTCCCTCCTCCTTGCCCCCACCTCTTTCTTTTAACTTTATAAATCCCATTCTTGGGTTTTATTTTGGCTGGGTTTTCTTGGTGGTGGCTTCTGATCACTCTGAACTTTCCCAGGGTGCACCTTGCCTGAATTGTGGTTGATATTTTTGACTCCATACATTCTCTCAACCACCCCTCAACAGAATGACAAGGAGGAGGAACTCCCAACAAAGAAAAGAGCCAGAGACAATGGCCTCTCCCACAGACTGAATGGATATGGGTATAAGCAAAATGTGAGAAATAGACTCCGGGGTAACAGTTATGAAGATAATAGTTAAACTAGAGAAAAGCACTAATGGCAACATAGATTCTCTAAGGGCAGAAATGAGAGCTAATCAGGCCAACTTAAAAATGTTATTAATGAGATGCAGTCTAAACTAGACATTGTAACAGCTATTAATGAGATGCAGCCTAAACTAGATATTCTAACAGCTAATGGGGCAGAAGAAAAAGTTAAGTGATTCAGAAGACAAACTGATAGAAAGAAAGAAATAGGAGGAGGCCTAGAACAAACACCTTAAAACCCATGAAAACAGAATTAGAGAAATAAGTGACATGATGAAACTTTCCAATGTTTGAATTATTAGAATCCCTATGGGGACAGAGAGAGAGAGAGGACTAGAAGATATATTTGAGCAAATTATAGCTTAGAACTGCCTAATCTGGGGAATGAAACAAGTATTCCTGTCCTAGAGGTAGAAAACAGAGCAAGGTCTTGGCATGTAATGAAAAACTCACAAATCTTAGAACAAGGAAGCCATCTCAAGGGCAGTTAGGGGGAAGAGATTCCTTACATAGAAAGGAAAGAACATCAGAATAACGTCAGACCTGTCCACAGAGACCTGGCAAGCCAGAAAGGGCTGGGCAGACATAGTCAGTGTACTAAATGAGAAGAACATGCAGCCAGAAATACTTATCTGGCAAGGATATCATTCAGAATGGATGAAGAGATAAAGAGCTTCCTGGACTGGCAGAAAGTGAAAGAATATGTGACCACTAAGCCGACCCTGCAAGAAATATTAAGGGGGGGGGTGATCCATAAAAGAAGAAAAACACCAAGGGTGATATAGAACAGAAATTTACAGAGACAATCTATAGAAACAAGGACTTCACAGGCAACATGATGACAATAAAATCATATCTTTCAATAATCTCTCTCAATGTGAATGGCCTAAATGCTCCCATGAAACTACACAGGGTTGTATATTTGATAAAAAGACAGGACTCATCCATATGCTGTCTACAAGAGATTCATTTTGAACCTAAAGATACATCCAGACTGAAAGTAAAGGGATGGAGAACAATTTTTAATGCCAATGGACTTCAAAAAAAGCTAGGGTAACAATTCTCATATCAGACAAATTAGATTTTAAACTAAAGACTGTAGTTAGAGATACAGAAGAACATTATATCATTCTTAAAAGGTCTATCCAACAAGAGGCTCTAACATTTGTAAATATCTATGCCCCCAACATGGAAGCAGCCAATTACATAAGCCAACTGTTAACCAAAATAAAGAGACACAGTGATAATAATACATTAATAGTAGGAGACCTCAAAACTTCACTCTCAGCAATAGACTGATCACTTTAGCAGAAAATCAACAAAGAAACAAGAGCTTTGAATGACACACTGGACAAGAGGGACCTCTTAGATATATACAGAATATTTCACTCTAAAAACAACAGAATACTCATTCTTTTCAAGCATGAATGGAACTTTCTCCAGAATAGGCCATGATCCAGGTCACAAATCAGGTCTCAAATGATACCAAAACACTGAGATTATTCCTTGAATATTCTCAGGCCACAAGGCTTTGAAACTGGGACTCAATCACAAGAAAAAATTTGGAAGAGATTCAAACACTTGGCAGCTAAAGACCATCCTGCTTAAGAATGTTAGGGTTAACCAGGAAATCAAAGAACATAAACAATTCATGGAAACCAATGAGAATGAAAACACATGGGTCTAAAACCTATGGGATACTGCAAGGGTGGTCCTATGGGGGAAATACATAGCCACCCAAGCCTCACTCAAAAAAATAGAAAAATCCCAAATTCACTAACTAACTTTACACCTTAAAGAACTGGAGAAAAAACAACAAATGAAGCCTAAGTCACATGTGAGAAGGGAAAGAATTAGGAAATAGAGCAGAGATCAATGAATTAAAAAACCAGAAATATAGTAGAGCAGATCAATGAAAATAGAAGCTGGGTCTATGAAAGAATTAGTATTGTTAAACCACTGGCCAGACTTATCCAAAAGAAAGGAGAAAGGACCCAAATTAATAAAATTATGAATGAAAGGGGAAAGATCAGGTCTAACACCAAGGAAATAGAAATAATTATCAGTGATTATTATCAATAACTATATGCCAATAAACTAAGAAACCTGGAAGAAATGGATGTCTTCTTGGAAACTTATAAACTACTAAGACAAACAGGAAGAATCTGACAATCTGAATAAACCAATAACCTGTAATGAGATTGAAGCAGTGATCAAAACCTCCCAAAAAACAAGAGCCCAGGGGCTGATGGATTCCCTGGGGAATTCTACCAAACATTCGAATCAGAAATAATACCTATTTTCCTGAAGCTGTTTCAAAAAACAAAAACAGAAGGAAAACTTCCAGACTCTTTCTATGAGACCAGCATTACCTTGATTCCAGAAGCAGACAAAGACCCCATCAAAAAGGAGACTTTCAGACCAATATCCCTAATGAATATGCATACCAAAATTTTTAAGATCCTAGCTAAGAGGATACAACAGTACATTAAAAGGATTATCCACCACAGCCAGGTGGGATTTATCCTTGGGATGTAAGGGACGTTCAACATTTGCAAATCAATCAGTGTGATAGAACACATTAGTAAGAGGAGAGAGTAGAACCACACTGTCTTCTCAATGAATGCAGAAAAAGCATTTGACAAAATACAACATCCTTTACTGATTAAAACTCTTCAGAGTATAGGGATAGAGGGAACATTCTTCAACTTCATAAAAACCACATATGAAAATCCCACAGTGAATATCATTCTCAATGGGAAAAGCTGAGAGACTTACCCTTAAGATCAGGAACACGGGGGCGCCTGGGTGGCTCAGTTGGTTAAGCAACTGCCTTCGGCTCAGGTCATGATCCTGGAGACCCGGGAGCGATGGGAAGCCTGCTTCTCCCTCTCTCACTCCCCCTGCTTGTGTTCCCTCTCTCACTGTGTTTCTCTCTGTCAAATAAATAAATAAAAATCTTTAAAAAAAAAAAAGATCAGGAACACGGCAGGGATGCCCACTTTCATCACTATTGTTCAACATAGTACTAGAAGTCCTAGCAACAATAATCAGACAACAAAAATAAATAAAACGTATTCAAATTGGCAAAGAAGAAGTCAAACTCTCTCTCTTCGCAGATGACATGATACTTTATGTGGAAAACCCAAAGAACTTCACCCCTAAATTATTAGAACTCATATAGCAATTCAGTAATGTGGCAGGATATAAAATCAATGTATAGAAGTCAGTTGCTTTCCTATACACTAACAATGTAACTGTAGAAAGAGAAATCAGAAACTCAATTCCATTTACAATAGCACCAAAAACCATAACTTGGATTAAACCTAACCAAAGTAATGAAGAATCTATACTCTAGAAACTAAAGAACATTTATGAGAGAAATTGAAGAAGCCACAAAAAAAGATGGAAAAACATTCCATGCTCATGGATTGGAAGAAAAAACATTGTTAAAACGTCTATGCTGCACCGAGCAGTCTACACTTTCAATGCCATTCCAATCAAAATACTAATAGAATTTTTCAAAGTGCTGGACAAACAATTCTAAAATTTGTATGGAACCAGAAGAGACCCTGAATCACCAAGAAAATGTTGAATAAGAAAAACAAAGCCAGAGGCATCACATTGCCTGATTTTAAGCTATATTACAAAGCTGTGATCACCAAGAAAGCACGGTACTGGCATAAAAACAGACACATAAATCAATGGAACAGAAAAGAGAGCCCAGATATAGACCCTCAACTCTATGGTCAACTAACCTTTGACAAAGCAGGAAATAATATCCAATGGAAAAAAGACAGTCTCTTGAATAAATGGTGCTGGGAAAATTGGACTCTTATATACAGAAGAATGAAACTTGAGCATTCTCCTACACCATATACAACGATAAAACCTAAATGGATGAAAGACCACAATGTGAGACAGGAATCCTTCAAAATCCTAGAAAAGAACATAGGCAGTAACCTCTTCAACATCAGCCACAACAACTTCTTTCAAGACATGTCTCCAAAGGCAAGGGAAACAAAAGTGAAAATGAACTTTTGGGACTTTACCAAGATAAAAAGCTTCCACACAGCAAAGGAAACAGTCAACAAAACCAAGGGGCACAAAATGGGAGATGATATTTGCAAATGATGCTACAACGGCCTGATTTCCAAGATCCATAAAGAACTTCTCACAAACTCAACACCCAAAAAACAAATAATCAAGTCAAAAAATGGGTAGAATACATGAACAGACACTTCTCCAAAGAAGACATACATATGGCTAACAGACACATGAAAAAATATTCATCATCATTAGCCATCAAGGAAATTCAAATCAAAACCACACTGAGATACCACCTTATACAGTTAGAATGGCAAAAATTGACAAGGCAAGAAACAACAGATGTTGGAGAGGTTGTGGAGAAAGAGAAATCAGAAACTCAATTTCATTTACCCTCTTACCCTGCTAGTGGGAATGCAAGTTGGTGCAGCCACGTAGGAGAACAGTGTGGATGTTCCTCAAAAATTTAAAAATAGAGCTACCCTATGATCCGGCAATTGCACTTCTGGGTATTTACCCCAAAGATAAAGATGTAGTGAAAAGAAGGAGCACATGCACCCCAAAGTTCACAGCAGCAATGTCCACAATAGTGGAAATAACCAAGATGCCCTTCAAGAGATAAATGGATAAAGAAGATGTGATCCATATAAACAATGAAGTATTAATCAGCCATCGGAAAGAATGAATACCCAACTTTTGCATCAACATGGATGGAACTGGAGGAGAGTATGCTAAGTGAAATAAATCAAGCAGAGGAAGTCAATTATCACATGGTTTCACTTATTTGTAGAACATATGGAATAGCATGGAGGATCTTAGGAGAAGTAAGGGAAAAATGAATGGGGGGACAAATCAGATGGGAGATGAACCATAAGAGACTGTGGACTCCAGGAAACAAACTAAGGATTACAGAGTAGAGGGGAGGAGAGGGGAGGGGGGATCTGTTGGCCTGGTGATGGGTATTAAGGAGGGCATATATTGTATGGAGCACTGCATGTTATACACAAACAATGAATTGGGGAACACTATATCAAAAGCTAATTATGTACTGTATGTAGACAGCTATATGTAAAAGAAAAAATTGGATCACTTTCTTACACCATACACAAAAATAAACTCAAAATGAACTAAAGACCCAAATAGGAGACATGAAACCATAAAATTCCTAGAAAAAAAACTGGCAGAAATTTCTTTGATATCAGCTGTAGCAACATTTTTTAAGATATGTCTCCTCAGGCAGGAGTAACAAAAGCAAAAATAAACTTTAGAACTACACAAACATAAAAAGCTTTTGCATAGTGAAAAAGAAATCATCAACAAATGACAAGGCAACCTATTGAATGGGAAAAGATATTTGTTAATGATATATCTGACAAGGGGTTAATATCTAAAATATAAAAGAACTCATACAATTCAACATCAAAAACCCCCACAAATAATCCTATTTAAAAAATAGGCAGACAGCCTGAATAGACATTTTCCCAAAGAAGACATACAGAGAGCCAACAGACACAAGAAAATATGGTCAACGTCACTTACCATCAGGGAAATACAGATAAAAACCAAAATAAGATATCCTTTTACACCTGTCAGAATGGCTAGAATCAAAAAGATGAGAAATAACAAGTGTTGTCAAGGATGTGGAAAAAAAGGTGCCCTCATACACTGTCAGTGGAATGCAAATTGGTGTAGCCACTGTGAAATCAGTATGGAGGTTCCTCAAAAAATTAAAAACAAATACCAAATGATACAGTAATTCCACTACTAGACATTTACTCAAAGAAAATGAAAACAAAAATTGGAAAAGATATATGCACCCCTATGTTTATTGCAGCATTATTTACACTTGCCAAGATATGGAAGTAAGACAAGTATTCACCTACAAATTAATGGATAAAAAAGATGTATATGGAACATTACTCAGCAAAAAAAAAAAAAAGAAAGAAAAAAGAAAAGAAAGAGAGAAAGAGAGAAAGAGAGAAAGAGAGAGAGAATGAAATGTACCTATCGGTAATGACATGGATAGACCTAAAGGGTATAAAGCTAAGCAAAATAAATCAGAGAAAGACAAACACCATATGATTTCATTCTATGTGGAATTTTTTAAAAGATTTTATTTTTTTATTTGACAGAGAAACACAGCTAGAGAAGGAACACAAGCAGGGAGAGTGAGAGAGAGAGAAAGAAGCAGGCTTCCCGCTGAGCAGGGAGCCCAATGAGGGACTGGATCCCTGGACTCTGGGATCATGACCTGAGCCAAAAGCAGATGCTTTACGACTGAGCCACAGAGGCACCCCCATTGTATGTAGAATTTAAGAAACAACACAAACACAGAGAGAGAAATACATAAACAAATGAAACAACAGACTTTAAAATACAGAGAACATACTATACTGGTGGTTGCTAGAGGAAAGGTCATGGGAGAATGGATGAAAAAAATAAACAGGATTAAGAGTATACTTCTCGTGAGCAATGAATAAGGTATACTGTTGTTGAATTATTATATTATACACCTGAAATTAACATAACACTGTATGTTAATTATACTTCAATTGAAAAAATAATAAGAAAAAGATAAATGCTAAAGTTTCTCTTATCTACAGATATTTTTGGATTTTCCAAAGGTTCTTGTCGGCAGATTCCCATGGATTTCCTTTCAAGCAAACATATTAATTGTGAAGAAGTAAAAAAAATCACTTCTTTTTAGTCATTTTTCAAACTTTTATTTTATATAATGCTACAAGTCCTAGTTGACAAAATAAAACAGGAAAATAATTAATTAGTTTAAAAAATGAATTTCAACTAGTAACAGGAACTTTAGACAGTCATCTCACTTGTAGCACATAATGAATACTTACCATCTGTTAGTACAGTTAACTGTTTCTGTAGGACCTGGGGCCAATAATCAAAATTAACTGTAAATACTTAAAGCAACTTTTTAAAAATGCAAATTCATGGTCATTTCCTATTTTGCTATTATCATTTGTTTATCTAATCCTTTTGGGGTCATTTTACTTAAGACAGAGAGAACATTTTAACAGCTCTTTACCCAAAAGATCATCTTTTGCTCATGAAGAGTATGCATTTAATAAGTAGGTTATCATGAACATGAAAAACCTTTTCTAATAGAAACTTTATTGTAAATGGTAGATTCCCACACTAATCCATAAAAACTACTTAATCCATAATATACCAAAAGTGAGTAGAAAACACGGATTTTTAAGCTATAGAAAACCATCATATATGACCTATTTTTATAATGGTAATTTATAAGAATGTAACTTTTAAGGTCTTCATTTGAGACAAAGATTTGTGCATTTGTTGAAAAATGAAGGGAGATAATCTTGGGCCACAACCATTTTTCTACTCTTTAATTTAGACTTTTTAGATAGTTAAATTGTCTATTTTCATTTAAAATTATAATAGGAATGCTTTAAATTAAGCTTTGCTATTTTCTAGGAACTCTGTAGAACAGGAATCATAAATCTGATCAACAGGGGTTTTCTACTCTCAGTGTTCTCAAATTTAATTACATAAGAACCACCTAGATAACTACAGGAAGTAATAGATATGTTAATTAGCTTGATTGAGGGCAATTATTTCAAAATATATATATCGAAATGTCAAATCCAACTCATCATCCTTAAATATATATGATTTTCATTTGTCAATTATACTTCAATAAAATGGGGGTCGGGTAAGAATCAAATAGTGATGTTATTGCAGATTTCTTCAATCTTTTATCACCTTCCTCCTTCAAAGATACTGACTCACAGCTATAGTGTGGTACTGATACATTTTAATTTTTAATAAATACTCTCCCCTCAAAACGCTGATGGGAATTGACCCCAGATCAAACTTTGAAAAGTACTTTTCTCAATAAAGTATGTATCCAAGGTTATGGCCCATATCAAATCTCTGGACTATTTAATCCTTTTACCACTAAGATGCACCAGATTTTCTTTAAAGCACAATGGCTTGATGAGTACCCCTTACATCTCCTCATCAAATTCTGATCAATAAAAATAGCTTTTGCATCCACTTATAATAAAGATTGGCATGCTGCCCCATGTTCTTTTATATAACCTCCTGGTAATCTCCTCTGTTCAGACATCCAGTGCTTTCATGGTCAGCACCAGTTACCATCTGGGGTAACTGCCAAAATTCAATATGTGGGTTTTAAAAAATATTATTTAACTCTATACATTGTGGGGGCCTGGGTGGCTCAGTAATTAAGCATCTGCCTTCAGCTCAGGTCATGATCCCAGGGTCCTGGGATTGAGCCCCGCATCAGGCTCCCTGATAGGTGGGAAGCCTGCTTCTCCCTCTCCCATTCTCTCTGCTGTGTTCCCTCTCTCACTGTCTCTCTCTGTCAAATAAATAAATAAAATCTTTTAAAAAATAAAAAAATAAATCTATACATGGGTGTCCCACAATGAATATGGTAAATCATAAAGTTTTACCCAGTGTCATTGTTTTCATGCTAATATATCATAATTATTTTTACCACCTTTATTGGGATATAATTTATACCATAAAGTTTACCCAATTAAATGTGTTCAAGTACACAATTCAATGGTATTTATAATATTTACAGAATTGTACAACCATCACCATAACCTAATTTAAAAACATTTTAATCATCCTATAAAGGAGTCCCACACTCATTAGTCATCACTTTTCATCCTATTCCCTCCCTTTCCCACAAACTGTAGTCAACAATTAATCTACTTTCTGTCTCTAAAAGATTTACTTGTTCTGTGTTTTTTATATAGGTGTAACGTTACAACATGTGGTCTCTTTTGACTGACTTCTTTCACTTAGCATAACATCTTTGAACATTATGGCTTCTTTTTGTGGCTAAATAATATTCTTTTTATGCCTAAATAATATTCCATTGTGTGGTTATGTAATATTGTATCTATCCAGCCACTACTTGATGAACATTTAGACAATTTCTTTTTGGCTATTATGAATAATACCGCCATAAACGTTCCTGTACAAGTTATTCTTTAGACACACATTTTCAATTCTCTTGGGTATATACCTAAGAGTAGAATTGCTGGTCTTTTGGTAACTCTATGTCTAAAACTTTGAGGAGCTGCCAAACTGGCTATATCATTTTACATTCCTACCAGCAATAAATGAATGTTCCAATTTCTCCACATCTTTAATAGCACTTGTTATTGCCTTTTTAATTACAGCTATTCTAGTAAACATGAAGTAGTATTTCATCATGGTTTTGATTTGCATTTCCCTAATGGCTAATGATGTTGGGCATTATTTAATGTGCTTGTTGGTAATTTGTATCTTTCTTAAAGAAATGTCCATTTTAAAATTGGATTGCCATTTGGTTATGGAGTTGTAATAGTTCTTTATATAGTCTGGTTTTATTTTCAAATATGTGATTTGCAAATATTTTCTCCCAGTCTACAGACCCATCTTTGTACCTTCCTGATTATGTCCTTTGAAATGCAAACGTTTTTAATTTTGATGAAGTTGAAATTAACAGTCTTTTATTATGTGTGCTTTTCCTGTTGTATCTAAGAATTCATTGCTTAGCCCAAGATCATTGAGATTTAACTCTGTATTTTCTTCTAACTTTTATTGCCATGATGATTTTTATAGATGTGACTGAATGGGAATTGAAAGTGGTATGATTAGAGAGCTATGAAGAGAAAACATTTCAGTTACTTAATTTTACAGGTAATAATTACTAGGATTATAGGACAGTTCCTGTTATTAACTCTCTAGATTTATTGATAAACAGAAGATAGTAACAATAAAGAAAGAATTACAAAGTCATGGTAGGCCTAAAAAGACATTAGGAGTAGGTAGCAAACCTGGATTGGTGAGAAGTCATAGGAGGACTTTGTCCCTCTGCCCAGGGGAAACTGTGGGGAACACTTCAAGGAAGCTCTTACAATTGCCAACAATAAGTGAAAAATCAAGAACCGTAACTCCTGCTCTCATACTACAGGGCATTGGCTAGAGAGAATGGAGTCACTTCCAGGCCATACAAGAAGTATAGGTGTGGACCCAAGCAGACTTGATCATTCATTTTTCACTGCGAGAATGGGAGGTTTGTTTTTCTTCAGATGATAGAGACCTATGTCTGAGCAAAAGAAATTATCTGCTTTGTCACCATCCCTGGCACTCTACTGATGCTGGCTACATCTCAGGCCCAATGGCCAAATACCAAAGATCATTGATCAACTATTCTTCATGTCCAGGTGGGAAGAAGGATCATAAAAATACTATTTTTTCATAATAGAAGGAACATAGGTAAGGACAAAAGAAGAATTTACTGGTGACCTGTCAAAGTTTTTAAAAATAACTTTATCAGAGAAATAATTTTGAATCCAGCTTTCACATTTCCTACATTGTGTGAAGGAGCAATGTCTCCTTTTTCAGTGAATGGATTACCTGAGTGATCTACATTATGTTAAAACATTTCTTTCCTTCAAAACACAATACAAAAAAAATATCATGCATAACATTCATTATGAGCTATTTAATACACTGCATTACACATTCAATACATTTAGAATCCTCAATTATCCTATAGTATTACCATGGTCACTGGACTCTGGAACGTATCATGATTTAACATTTGCATCTCTCTGCTTCCTGAAGCTTCATTATCCTTATTCTGTTGCTATTGCCAAGGAAATCATGTCTCTTTTTCCAATGGACACTTTAGAAACTGAGTCACTGTACCATGAAGGTATTCTAGAAGGCATCATTCATGCAAAACAAACTCAATCACAATATAATGATAAAGCGTAAAATATCATTTGACAGACTAGTAAAAACAAAATGTCTTCTAAAGACCCAATGAAGAAAAGAGCAAAGTATCTTTTGTATCTGGCATCCTTCATGTAATAAGCTAGAAGTACTTTTAACATATGATTTGATATTTATTCATAACACATGATCATTGTTTATTCTGAACAGAAATAGAGAACATTTAGAAGAAAATCCATTCTCACATAAGTGGAATGGTTTGATAGCTCCTCTCTTAAAGCCAGGCAATGCATAACCAAAATTTTTGAGCCTTTTCAACTCCAAAATTCTACAGTGACATAAAATTGTTGTTTTAAAGATAGAGAAAAACAATCAGGTACTTTTTTTATTACATAAAAATAATTGGTAGATCAGGAACACAGCTCAATTTTCAAATAATCCTGGTCCATAATTTCATATATTTTGAGATATTATTCGCTGCATGTTTTATTCTTACTTTTAATTTTTTCACTAAATTTGCTAATATTTTCCCATTTCGATATGATTTTATCTACTTTTTCTTAAAACAATCGCCAGAATAAAAGTTTGAGGTTTTGAAGTAGGAGCAATTTTGCAAGCATGTTGCAAATTCTCTTAGTATTAATGTGACTCAGAATAGTTACTGTTTCTTCTCAAATCAAGGCTTTCAATATAAAAAGGAATCCTTCCATAATCCTGAACATACTTAGTCATACTCTTCTATGCAAAGATGGATTATAAAATTTGTGAAAGTTCCTTTAGTTAAATGGATTGCAAATACAGATACTAATCTACAAGACAAATAAAATTTATTGAACAACAACTTAAAAACAGGTTTAATCAAGACAGTAACTCTTGATCATGTGGAGACTAATCTGGTGATGGAACAGGGTAAAAGAAGTGAGGAAAGATATTAAGACATGAGAAAGCTTGAATTTCAATCTAGACTATGCTACTGTATTCTTTTATGAATTTAAACATATTAATTAATTTCTCAGGGTGTAATAATTAGGAATGTGCAGAGATCTGAGTAACAAAAAAAAAAACTGACCAAAATGGCTTAAGAGATAAAGAATTGTCTCACACAGATGGAAGAGATATTTATACAGAATTATCAATCTGATATAGTGGTTGCCTCTAGGCATCAAAGATCTAAGATCTTCTCATCCTCCTACTCTATTGTCTCTCCATCTTTAGTCTTGCCATCTCACAGTCTCAAGATGGCTGCCAAGCTCCAGGCATCACACTCCAATTCAAAAACATGAAGTCAGGGAGGCTAAAAAAGATTTTTATTTTTTAGCTTTGTATTTTAATTAGTGAATGAAATTTTTCCCTGAAACAATCCAGCAGATTATCCCTTATATACCATCGGCTAAAAACTGACCACATGGCCACCGTTATATATAAGAGAGTCTGGGAAAGTAACTGGTTTATTCAGCCTCTATAAAGGGAGAAAGACAAGGGAGCCTCATGGCTCTGTTTATATGAGAGTTGAGTAAATAATCTCTCAGGTATAGCTCTAGCCTAATGAATAACTTTCAAAAATAAAATGTCACAAAAAGTAAGTGCTCTGATTTCTACTCTATATATTTTTAAGAGGTTTCAGTTTTTACTCAAATTTCCTGTTGGTAGCATTCTCTCCCATCTCTAAAACAAGGCAAAACAAACTTTCTCCATCCATGATTCCAAAGTTCTAAAGTGAAGAGTCTCTCCCATTCCCTTACTATAAAAGAAAGGAAAGAAAGAAAGAAAGAAAGAAAGAAAGAAAGAAAGAAAGAAAGAAAGAAAGAAAGAAAGAAAGAAAGAAAGAGAAAAGAAAAGGAAAAGAAAAGAAAAGAAAAAGAAAAAAAAAAACCTTCTGAGGGGTCCAGACACTGACTCATTCAATTTAACTTTGACGGGGCTGCATCTATTTTTGAGGTTTTGTTATTGTGGTTTAAGAACACTGTCTGCAGACACTTTGAATATTTTCCCTAGCACCTCTCTGAGTTTATGCAGCACTAAATTTAAAATGGAAAATTAACAAGGTAAAAGGCTAAGTAAATAACTCTATTGTAAAAAGCATAAGCGACCTTCTTAAAAAAAAAAATTCAAAGAATTCGGAAGTATTGGATTTATCCAAATCGCATTTCCATTTGTTGTATCTTATGTGCCCATGTAATATTACATGTATCGGTGCTTCATTTTTTACAGAGAATTACACAGCTGTCCCTTATGAAAAGCAGCCCATCACCGAATAAATGTGCATTCTGAAATTAAAACAAGACACTATACAAGAAAACCTTGGAAGCTTGAATGTTGCCAGCTGCAAATGCCAGATGTGATTACAGAGTGACAACAAACAATGCTGCAATCAGCCTATTGGTTAGCCAGACACTGCGAACACCCAGAAAAGGTTCTGCCTGAATATATATCCAGTGGTGTGTTTAAAGCTATTGTGCAAAAATGCTTGTTTTACCCAGATACTCTATGGGAATATTTAGCTATTACATTGTAAATGCTGTTATTTTGGTTTCTAAAAATGTCATGACAGGAAATGATTCCAGGGAGGAGTTGCCAAGATGGCTGTTGGGCAGAAGCAAGGGTGGGGAAAATGTTAAACCTAGAGAACAAGGAGCTGGAAAAGTTGAAAACACCACTTAACTATTTGCAATAAAATAGATTCTTAAAATCCAAAATAAATTTGATTTTTTCCCCTCCATCTGTCATTGCCAGAAGGATGATTATGTTTTGAAGAGTCCCTACTGCTCATTGTCACAAAGGTTATGATGTTCCTGGTCCTAGAGAGTCAATCAGGTTGATAAATTGGCTAAGAGAAGACATCCAGTTAATAAAGAGGAAAGAGATGACTCCCACCCTTCCCTATTTCCCACATGGTACAGCAAATGGGTAGTTGAGACCTTTTGGTAAGAATTTCTGAAGGTTCAGAAATACCCATGCTCATGCTATTTTTTATTCTCTCCCTGTCTGAGAAGTACAAGGTGAGGATACCTGAGGACAGATAAGAAAAGAGGTTGTTCAGGAAGTAACTATAGCTAATGCCCCATTAGGAGCTTGACCAAAGGACTGCTAAAGTAAATATTTTAGTAACTGAAGAGCTATAAAAATTCAAAGAAAAAGAAAAGGGAAAGGGAAGAGGAAAGAGGAGGGAGAGGAAATTAATTTTATTTTTCTTTTCCCTGAATAGGTTCATGTTATAGAACAGCGCTCTCCAAGTATAGAGTTCTTAGCTTAACCAACTTATTTCTCATCGCTATCTATCAATTATATTTCCTTAAAAATGTTTTATTTATTTATTCATTTATTCATTCATTCATTTATTTGAGATAGAGTGACAGGACGGGTGGGGCAGCAGGAGAGAGAGAACCCTTAAGCAGACTCTCCGTTGAGCATGGGACCCCAAGATCATGACCTGTGCCCAAATCAAAAGTCAGAGGCCTAACTGACTGAGCCACCCAGGCGCCCTTATGCCTATCTTTAAGTAATAGTTTGTTTCATTTTACTATTGTTTCTGTTAGATCTACAAATACTCAGAAATACAACAGACCCCTTAAAAAATAACCTTAGAGAAAAAAATAGCTATCTACATATACATTAGTAAGATGGTCTGCCATAATTCATCACTAAAACTTTTCAGAAACGTGCCACTAATTCTTTCACTGCTTTTCAAGTAAACTCAATGACCTCCCCTCTTCTATAGCAACATAAATGAACTTTTTCCACCTTTTATTTTTAGACTCATTATAACTTCTTACTACCTAGTATGTTCCCCATACTTATAAAGTAAAAGTGATATACAATTTTATTACTCAAGTTGTTATACCTATATCCCTCACATTACATACAGATTTACACAAAATAAGTGCTAGTGTGTGTGTGTGTGTGTATATATATATATGTATATATATATATATATAGTGTGTGTGTATTATATATATATAATTAGAATATTCCATAAATCTTTTTTTAATCAAACAATATAGACAAACTAAGTAAGGAAGGAGTGTATGAGGGAAGAAGGGAAAAAGAGGAAGGAAAGCTAAGTCGACAAATATTTATTAAACAGCATTGTTGGGAAATGGCAGAAAGTCAATACAACTACCTCATATATTCATGTTTATAAATAGAGTCATTTTAATTGTATCCCACATATATAATATGATTTTAACACAAATGAGAGAGGAGAAATAACAAATAATACCATAGAAATGCAATTATAAGAGAATATTATGAAAAACCATATGCCAAAAAATTGGACAACCTGGAAAAAATGAATAAATTCCTAGAAACATATAAACTAACCAAAGTGAAACAGGAAGAAATAGAAAACTTGAAAAGACCAATAATCAGCAATGAAATTGAATCAGTGATAAAAAAAAAAATCTCCCAATAAACAAAAGTCAAGGGTGATATCCTCCCAGGCAAATTCAACCAAACATTTAAAGAAGAATTAATACCTATTCTTCTCAAACTATTCCAAAAAATGGAAGGAAAACTTCCAAGTTCATTCTATGAGGCCAGCATTACCCTGATACCAAAACCAGATAAAGACGTCTCTAAAAAAGAGAATTACAGGCTAATATCCCTGATGAACATGGATGCAAAAATCCTCAGTGTCATACTAGCAAATAGTATCCAACAGCACATTAGAAGAATCATTTGCCATAATCAAGTGGGATTTATTCCTGGACTGCAAGGGTAGATTAATAATCACAAATCAATCAACAGGATATATCACATCAATAAGAGAATTATAAGAGCCACATGATCATTTCAATAGATGCAGAAAAAGCATTTGACAAAATACAACATCCATTCATGATAGAAACCCTCAACAACATAGAGTTAGAGGGAACATACCTCAACATCATAAAGGCCATATACAAAAGACCCACAACTAATATCTTGCTCAATGGGGAAAAACTGAGGGCTTTTCTTCTATGGTCAGGAACAAGACAGGGATGTCCACTCTCATCACTGTTATTTAACATAGTATTGGAAGTCCTAGCCACAGTAATCAAACAATGAAAAAATAAAAGGCATCCAAATCAGCGAGGAAAAATTCAAACTTTCACTATTTGAAGATGCCATGATATTCTATATAGAAAACACAAACACCACCAAAAAATTGCTAGAACTGATACACAAATTTAATGAAGTTGCAGGATACAAAATCAACATATACAAATGTTGCATTCTATACACCAATAATAAAGCAGAAGGAGAAATCAAAGAATTGATCCTATTTACAACTGCACCAAAAACAATAAGATACTTAGGAATAAACCTAACCAAAGAGGTAAAAAAAAAAAAAAAACCTGTACTCCAAAGTACATAAAACACTGAAAAAATAAATTAAAGATGACACCAACAAATGAAAGATGCTCCATGCTCATGGGCTGGAAGAACAAATATTAAAATGTCCATTCTACCCAAAGCAATCTACATATTTAAAGCAATCCTTACCAAAATGCCACAACCATTTTTCACAGAGCTAGAAGAAACAATCTTCAAATTTGTATGGAACCACAAAAGACCACAAATAGTCAAAGCAATCTTGAAAAAGAAAAGCAAAGTTGGAGGTATCACAATTCCAGATTTCAAGTTATATTACAAAGCTGTACTGATCAAGACAGTATGGTACTGGCACTAAAATAGACACATATATCAATGGAACAGAAAAGAAAACCCAGAAATGAATCCCTAACTATAGGGTCCATTAATCTTCAACACAGCAGTAAAGAATATCCAATGGAAACAAAACCATCTCTTCAATAAATGGTGTTGGGAAAATTGGATGGCAACATGCAAAGAAATAAAACTGGACCACTTTTTTACACCATACACAAAAATAAATTAAAAATAGATTAAAAACATGGGCACCTGGGTGGCTTAGTGGGTTAAAGCCTCTGCCTTCACCTCAGGTCATGATCCCAGGGTCCTGGGATCGAGACCCGCATCAAGCTCTCTGCTCGGCAGGGAGCCTGTTTCCTCCGCTCTCTCTGCCTGCCTCTCTGTCTACTTGTGATCTCTCTCTCTGTCAAATAAAAAAAAAAATCTTAAAAAAAAAGAAAGAAAAATAGATTAAAGACCTAAATGTGAGACAGGAAACCATTAAGATCCTAGGGGAGAACACAGGCAGTAACCTCTTTGACATCAGCCATAGCAACTTCTTACTAGATATATTTCCTGAGGCAAGGGAAATAAAAGCAAAAATAAACCATAGGGATTATATTAAAATAAAAAGCTTCTGCACAGAGAAGGAAACAGTCAACAAAACTAAAAGTCAACCTGCAATGGGAGAAGATATTTACAAATGATCTATCTGATAAAGGGTTAGTGTCCAAAATATACAAAGACCTTAATCAAACTCAACACCCCTTAAACAATCCAGTTAAAAAATGGGCAGAAGACATGAATAGACATTTTTCTGAAGAAGATATACAGATGGCCAACAACCACATATAAAGATGTTCAACATCACTCATCATCAGGGATATACAAATCACCTTACACCAGTCAAATGGCAGAAATTAACAACACAGGAAACAACAGGTATTGGTGAGGATGAGAAGAAAGGGGAACCCTCTTGCACTATTGGTGGGAATGCAACTGGTGCAACCCTCCTGAAAACAGCAGGGAGGTTCCTCAAAAAGTTAAAACTGAATTACCCTATGATCCAGAAACTGCAATACTAGGTATTTACCCCAAAATACTAATTTGAAAGAATACATGGCCCCTGATATTTATAGCAGCATTTCAGCATTATCAACAATAACCAATTTATGGAAGGAGCCCAAATATCCACTGACTGATAAATAAATAATATTATATATGTATATAATATATGAATATAATGGAGTATTATATTCCATTGAAAGAATGGCTGAAAGAATGAAATATTGCCATTTGCAAACACATGGATGGAGCTAGAGAGTATTATGCTAAGCAAAATAAGTCAGTCAGAGAAAGACAAATGCCATATGATTTCACTCATACATGGAATTTAAGAAATGAAACATACAAACATAGGAGGAAAAAAATGAATACCAAGGAAAAGACTCAACTAGTGAGAAATGGTGGTTATCAGAGGGGAGGTGGGGGGAATGGGGGATGGGTTAAATAGGGTTAAATAGGTGATGAAGATTAAGGAATGCACTTGTGATGAGCACCAAGTGTTGTATATAAGTGTTGAATCACTAAATTCTACACCTGAAACTAATATTACACTGTATGTTAACTAGCTAGAATTTAAATAAAAACCTGGAAGAAGAAAAAAAGCTGTTAGAGAAAAATAGAGCACTCACGGTTACTAAACTTAGTGGGTACTTCATATTTTCATAACTATGTTTTCTTAATTATTTGTTCATGTATTCATACATACAAATTAATTATATAAAATATTTTGACAATTAAATAATCTCAAATATCAGGAAATTATACCAAATTATCTCTCATTATTCTGATATGTGATAGGTTTTAAATTTGGTTTTCTTTCTCCTACATATTTCAAAAGTTTTACTTCTGGATAAGCAGGTTAACAGACAACTAGGTTAAAATTAAAGAGCGCAAAATAGCTAAAGGTCAACTAATGTGTTAAAAGAGAGTTTTTCTTATTTTCTTTTAACTACACTAATCGTAGGAGATCTTAACACACCACTTTCAGCAATGGACAGATCATCTAAACAGAAAATCAGCAAAGAATCAAGAACCTTGAATGACACATTGGACCAGCTGGATCTTATAGATATATTCAGAACATTTCATCCTAAAACAGCAGAATGCTCATTCTTCTCGAGTGCAGATGGAACTTTCTCCAGAATAGACCACATACTAGGTCACAAATCAGGGCTCAACCGATACCAGAAGATTGAAATTATCCCCTGCATATTCTCCGACCACAATGCCGTGAAACTGGAACTCAATCACCATAAAAAGTTCAGGAGAAAATCAAACACTTGGAAGCTAAAGACGAGCCTACTCAGGAATATGTGGATCAACCATGAAATTAAAGAAGAACTGAAACACTTCATGGAAACCAATGAGAATGAAGATACATCGATCCAAAACCTATGGGATACAGCAAAGGCCGTCCTAAGGGGGAAATTCATAGCCATCCAAGCCTCACTCAAAAAAATTGAAAAATCCTGAATACACCAACTCTCATTACACTTTAAAGAACTGGAAAATCAACAAAAAATTAAACCAACCCCCCACACAAGGCGGGAAATAATAAGGATTAGAGCAGAGATGAATGAATCAGAAACTAGAGATACAGTAGAATGCATCAACGAAACTAGAAGCTGGTTCTTTGAAAGAATCAATAAGATCGATAAACCATTGGCCAAACTCATCCAAAAGAAAAGGGAGAATACCCAAATTAACAAAATCATGAATGAAAGGGGAGAGATCACGACTAACACCAAGGAAATAGAAACAATAATCAAAAATTACTATCAACAACTATATGCCAATATGTTTAACAATCTAGAACAGATGGATACATTCCTAGAAATCTTTTAATTAACTATTTAGAAAATTAAACTGTTGATGGTATTGATTACTTGACTGTGTGAAAGAAAAGCCATGTTTTATAGTGAATGAGAGAATATAATTCAAACAGATTTGGAATTTGATTTTCCATTTTTCCTCTTAGTATTGAGTTTTTATTCTTTTTTAAGTCTTTTGTGATTCATCTAGCGTTGGTCTATTTTTTACAACTACGACATCCCTTATTGAAATCATTCCCTGTTTATCAGCCAACAATTTAGATAAATGTCAAGTTCACACACCTAGAGAGAAGAAAAAGGTTTCTAGCAGCCATCCCTTATCAATGAGGACAAGTTTGTTGTCATTTAAATGCTAGATAGCACTGATACAACTGCCTCAGAAGTCCTGAAAGATAAATTTGTTTCCTGAGGCGTCTATAACACAAACATTAGAGGTCAGAAACAGAGTAATAGGGACTATAAAGATATGACTGCTTGCTGCTATTGTTCAGAAATCAAGAATACTTTGAAGTGTGGTAGGTAAATGAAAAGATAGTTGGACAGAAGTGGAAGAAAATAAAACACATACTGTGAGTTGAATAGGTTATAGACAAAATATTTATAGAGCTAAGGTTATGTTGCCCTGAATGGACCTGAATGTATTCTAGATGTATTCTCAGCTAATTTTGCCATTACAGTGAGATAATTTTCACTATAATGCTATAACTCACTCTTATTTATTTGATATTAAATTCAACAATTCCAATAAGAAAATATTACATACAATCGGGGCCACCAACTGAAAACATGCCACTGACCTGCAGGAATTTCTCTTCTTAGAAAAGATACCATATTAAAAATGAAACAAAATAACTATAGTGTTGTATTTTGATTAAATTAAAAAGGACTGAAAAGTGGGTGGCATCATAATATGAAGGACCTCTGATGAGGATCTTATGGTGGATATTTGCTGTTTTGGGGCCAGAGTAGGCAAAGTTCCTTTGGGAAACTAGGTTGTATCAACTCTCAGTCCATGTGCCCGGTAGGCCTTCACCCCTGAATATGGGAGTCAGAATGCATCACTCAGATCTGGCCAATTAGAATACCTAGTTCCCAATACATATCAACTGAATCAGGTGTGAGCCTGTAAGCCAGCTTGGCCAATTAAGAGTGAATTCAGCTGCATGTATGGAAGCCACAATAACAAATCCTCTCTTCTTCAATCTACTTGAACCTTGAAGAATGCTCTGGCAACTATATTGTCATCATGTGTCATCTGAGAAGGTGAATTAGTACCCTGTTGCTGCCATAACAGATCACTACAGATTTGATGACTTAAAACAACAAAAATTTGTCCTGGAGGATAGAATTCCAATGTCTGAAATCAAAGTGTCTGCACTCTTCCTAGCTTCTGGTGTACTTTGGCATGTAGATGCACTACTATAATCTCTGCCTCTGTTTTGGAATCTTCTTTTATCTCCTGTGTCTCCATCCTTGTGTTCAAATCTATGTTTTCTTATGAGGGCTTCTGTCACTGCTTTTAGGGCCCACCCTAGTCAACAATGATCTCATCTGAACTTGATTTCATCTGCAATGACACTATTTCCGAATAAGGTATGTTTACAGGTACCAGAGGTTAGGATTTTGATATATTTTCTTGGCGACACAAATCAAACCACAGGCTGGAGAAGACATGATGCTCTTCATGTCATCCATAACAAGCTGATGCCACTTAATTTAGCACTGAAAATACATGCTAGAAATGAAACTAATTGTAATCTTTAGTGAAGCATGTGATTATAAACAATGATACTAAGAAGTGACACACCTCTTCTTTGTCTAATAAATGATACTGAACAAAGACATCAGACAAAGCATGTTGGGTTTCTCTGCTGCAGAATAACTAAAATTGTGGTACTTTTATTCGAAATAATTTATTAAACTCAAGGAAGAATCTCAGAAAAAAATAATGTTAGATGATCTCATTTAATAACCATCTAAGCTCAGAACTATTTAGAAACAAAATTAACCAAACAAATTGAATCATTTCAGATGGTCACGTACTAATCACAAGTATTTCCAATGGCTTAGTTATAGCTAAGTTGTGTCTTATTCATTAAGAAATATCTTATGAAATGAACATTGGATAGAGTCAGAAGACAGGTTTTAGTTCAGACTCTGACTAACCAACTCTGTGACTTTGGAAAAGACCTCTAACTGTTCTGGGTTTCTTTTTTCTATAAAATGGAGGATTGATAATCAAAACAATCTCAGAAGTCTCCAATCCTCCTCAAAAATGTTTATATAAAATATTTTTTATCAGGATCATTTTAACATTCACATACCATGTTCTGTATAGATTAATAAAAAACAATTAATTATAGGAAAGTCCTTTTATGCCCAAGGGTGGCTTTTACCAAATGAGAATAAAAAGCATGAGGAAATTATACGGTCAAATGATGGCTTCCACAGATCCAAACATCACATCATCACAAAGGAAAGTCCAAAGAAGTAAGGAGAGTAGGGTAGAGACTTCTTTTACATATCTGTGTAATAAGTAGGCAAGTCTTTCCCAGACGTCACTGAGAAAACTTCTCTTTAGGTCTCATTAGCGAGATATGAGTCACAGGCCCATGTGCCACAGTAACAAAGGAAAAAAGGAGGACTGCTATTTAACATTTTTAGCCTTTGCAGGAGAGACAGAATGAAGAGGAGAGAAAATTATTCATGACAACAAACATGCCATTAGCAGAGACTAAAATGACTCTAGAACCTTTGTAACAGATTCTAATAGCCCCCTGCCAGGATACTCAGCAGGGTCTTCAGTGGGTTCAGTGAAAGAAAAGATTTTGTTGATATCAATTTTTGTCAGTCCTGCCAACAACTTTGGTGTTTTTGTTGACATTACCTACACAATGTCACTTACTACCCATATGACCTTGGATAAATTATTTAGTATCTCTACAGTCCTTAGTTTCTTGATCTATAAAATAGTTGTAGTACTTACCTCAAAGGTTTGGTTTGAAGATTAAATAAGGGAACATGCCTAAAGTACCTGTACAGTCCCTGACATGTGGTAGATACACAATAAATATTTTCACTCTCTTTTCCCTCTTCCTAACTTAGCCTTCCATGCTCCTCTTAGAAAGAAATCCCTTAATGTAATTAATTTATATTAATTATATATATCCTAATCTACCCACTTTCCTACTTCTGCTGCTCCTCCCACCAACTTCTTCCAACCCTCTCTGTTTCCTAACTTCATACTACTTGAAAAGGGGCTAGAGGTAAACAATTCTTAAAAGTGGGTTATTAATGGCCTGGCAAAGTATATATTGTGATGCCTATCTCCATTCTCTCAGGAATAAACTAAGCAAACATCTCTCTGGTGAGTTTCCTTAGGAAAGGCATTAGCGGACATGGTCATAGTGAGATGAGAAGATTCTCTAACATTACTCATCTGGCCAGAAACAATCATTTAGAGAAAACTGGATTCGTGATGAAGAATAACTAAAGGTGACAGGACGGCTTACAACCCTAGTTAATAGCCACCATTTTAAGAATTATCCCTGTTTCCTTCCTCCCATCCCATTAGGATAATAGGTGCTGGCATATGTAGCAGAAGAAACTTGCCTCAGTCAAGCAAAATATTTAGAGAGCCTTCCAGGTACAGTGACTAACCTAGGCAAGCCCCTATTTATCTCCCAGTCCCAAGTGATTCCCTACCCATCCAATGGCTACTTTTGGTCCATGAGACAAGGGACAGCATGGATGAGAAGCACAAAAGAGTTTTGAATAAAGACTCTTAAAAAAAAAAGTTTCTTGAAAGGAAAGGTATAGGCCCAGTTCCTGGGTGTGCAATGCAAGTAGATAAGGGAAAAGAATAAAAGAGATTTTCTTGAGGAATGGGATACATGCTAAGCCTTCCCCCTTATGAGTTCAAGTAATGCAACCTAAAATTTTTATTTAAATTGATATCACATATCTGCTGTTGTGATATAGCTGAAACAATTCACCACATGGGCCATGACTTTACATATAATTAAAAATGTGATAAACGTGACAATATCTCATTTTCACTGAGCACTTACCCTGTGCTAGATATAAACTATGTGCTCTACACACATTTCTTCATTTATGCCTTCATTTACAATGGCCCTAAGATTGAAACACCTATTATTTCCACCTTTTACTGGAAGAAACTAAGCTTTCAAGAGCAAGGCCTGCCACAGAGTTACCTTAAATTTCACCTGATACTGCTCCAACCGGTGCTTTGCCTGTGTTTTGCCCAGCCTCCTGTGCTTATCTCTAGTGTCACACTTAGCAGACTACATCAAAATGTCTTTTTTCATCAGTTGGTTTAAGCCATTTGTCCTTAGATCCTAAACCGAGTACAACATAGGAGTTAGATAAATATACAAATATAGATTGAACCAATGACAAAATAAACTGGAAAACAGGAAATACATGGAGTGCTAAGTTCAGAAGAAGAGATGTAACCACTAGTTGCAGAGGGTGGAAAAGTCTTCACCAGTGAGGCAGGCCCTGCACCCAGCTTTGAAGAGTGAGAGGACTTAAACATGTAAAGAAGATGGGAACATTCTGGGAAGAGAATATTTTAGCAAAGGCCAAGTACCTTAAACGTTTTTAGTTACTAATTCTACCTCTCCAACAGAATATTTTTAGTTGCATAGTTCATTATACCATAGAATGAATAAGTGTATTACATTATTTCCATGTCAGCCAGCCCCTTCTGCTGGACCACAGGTATGAAATGTGGCTTCTGCTTCAGTAAGATATTTTTCCAGATCAAAAATCCACTGAAAGTATAAAACTGCATTGAAGTCAGACATCCCATGGACAACTTACATCTAGCAATATACTTTGCAATAAAAAAATCTGATAGGGAAAAATGGTAAATATTTCAGAGTTAACTAAGTAATCAAGTACAGTTTACTGTGAAAAAAAAAGAATATGGAATACCAAAAGTCAAAAACAACAACAACAAAAAACTTAGTGTAAGTCAAATAGCATCCTTAGATGATAGCCTCAAATTTGAAACCCAGGTAAAATCGTTTAAAGAACTGAAAATACTAGTGTTTTAAAAAAGCAAGAAGTCATGTGTTCTTGGTTTTTATTACTCAGACTCAGAAACTTCAAATAACTAGGGTAAGAAATAAAACATAAGAAAATAACTCTCATTTTACTTTTGGAAATTTTTGTTATAATATACATACAGAAAGTATGCACGTTATAAGCATTCAGCTATCTGAACATATGCATGTGACCAATGCCTAACTCAAGAACAGAATATTTGCAGCACTTCTTGCCTCCTTTCACTGGCTCCTCTTTTTTTTTTTTTTTTTTAAGATTTTATTTATTTATTTGACAGACAGAAACACACCTAGAGAGGGAACACAAGCAGGGGGAGGAAGAGAGGGAGAAGCAGGCTTTCTGCAGAGAAGGGAGCCTGATGTGGGGCTGGATCCCTTGACTCCAGGATCATGACCTGAGCTAAAGACAGATGCTTTATGACTAACCCATCCAGCCATCCCTCACTGGCTCCTCCTAAGGACTACCATCTTCCTATTTCTAATGCCAGAGATAAGCTTTGCCTGTTTTTGTATTTTATAAACAGAGGGGCCATAAGTAATATATTATTTTTTGATCTGGCTTCTTTTACTTGACATATTTCTGAGATTCAACCATTATTATTGCGGGTAGCTATAGATCACTCATTGTCATTTTTGTCCAACAGTAATTCTTGAAGTGTGGTTCATAAGTGTAGTTCAAGGAATGGTCCAGAAGTAAGCAATTTCCATAAATATAGTAAGATATAATTTGTCCTTTTTTGCTTTATTGATATTTGTACTGATGATACAAAAGCAAAAGTGGATAAAATTGCTAGTACCTTAGCATAAATCAAGGCAATGGCACCACACTGTACCAGGCATCATTCTAACATTGTTCAACACCATGCACTACCAATCAACAAAAACATCAAACAAAAAAATGTCAGTTTTCTTAATAATGTTCTTAGTAAACAAATTGTTAATTGCATTAGCTTTCAACACTTTGGCACATGTCTTTTTAATATTCTGTGTGATATAAAGTATACATGAAATACTTCTACTGCATCCTAAAGTATAATGGATGAAAAAAACTCACGAGGAAAAGCAATGTGAATTATAAGCTAAACTAGTCACTTTTGTCATAGAACACAAATTCACAGAATGACTGACAGGAAAACTAAGATTATTGAAATCTAAGTATTTGGCAGACATTTTCTCAAAAATAAATGAAAGGAGACCCTAACTTCAGGGAAAACAAGGGGCAGTAATTAATGTCAGTGGCAAAATTTCAATTTCAAAAAAAAAAATTAGAATTTTGTAAAGCATGTCCACTACTGTGAATTTTACAAAGCTTTCCAACACTTAAAGATGTTACTATATGTGATTTTTAAAATACTATATAAGGAAATATGTAAGCATTTTAAGGCTTTGCATAACTCAATGAACCAATATATTCTAAATAACCAATGAAAAATACAAATCAAGCATGGTAAAAGATCAATTCAAAGTCCAGGATAGACCAATGGATTTAATGTAATAGAATATGAAAAGTTCATTGATATGGTTCCAGAATTCACATTACAATTAACCTTTAAGGAAACACTACTTGTCAGGTTTTTATATAGTATTAAAGAAGGATACCCACATTTATCTAAGTGAATGAATGAATGAATGAATAAATAAATAAAATTATTTACCTTTGTGAAGCTTAACTTTCATCATATACTTTAAATAAAACATAGAGCAATAGATGAAATAGAAAATCGAGCTGTAAAACAATTATGAAATGTAAAACAACACCTCTGTTGTCATTAATTTTGGGGGCAAATGAAGTCATTTTTATAAAAAATAGTTATTTATGTTGCTATGCAATGTGGTTAGTGTCATTTTTAAATGAATTTATAATAAATATTTTTTAAATTTTTCAGTTTTAAGTCATAACATAGCAAGCATGAATTGCTATAATCTACCTCATCAAAAGCCCTTTAAAGCCCTCAGTAGTTTTTAAGGGCATAAAGGGTCATCAAACCATAAAGTTTGAGAATCCCTGCTATACAGTATTCCATTGTAGGCAAAGGTTTAATTTTAACAGTAATTTCTGGGAATATTCTTGAGATAGTATATATTTAGCTTAATTTCCTCTCCCAGCCTTTCAACTTGTGGTTTCTTCTTCTCTCCAACCCTTCTTGCACTGGGCCAATCAGATCACTCTTCAGTCTAGTACTTACAGTGGCTGTTAAATCAGGTGCACTTTCTTCCTCCTGGCAGGAATATCCCAGAAGGCCTCACCAAGAATGTAGGCCTGTGCTGTGGCTTTAAGGATTTAACCAAAAGGAGGTCAGAGGAGGACAAACTAGAGCAATGTAAGCAAAAGACTTTTTCTTGGATTATGGACATGGTTTCCTGGGCTTCTCAGTTTAACAGAATCTTCTAACACCAAATGTAAAACAATCTCCCTGTGTCTCTGCAACATATAACCCAGTTTTATTCTCTTCAAAATGCCTGTCACTATCTGGCTTTTTTCTTGGTTTTTAGTTCTCTATTTTTTTCCCCCACTGCTTTTCCCAGAATGTGAGCTCCACAATTGCAGAGACTTTTTCTGCTTTGTTTACCAACTAGAACTGTGTCTGGAATGCAGTAGGTACCTAATATATATTTGTTGAGTAGATTAGTCGTTCTCTCTTCAGAAGTCTGTTTATTTTGCAATTCATAAAAGACAAAGGAAAATTCCAAGATCCAGAATTTTGCTTTATTTCATGGGAGAGTAGTTTTCTCACATTTGGATATATAAGAAAATAATGGCATAAAATATTTTAAAGTATGCAGGAGCTAGATTTTGACTTAAAATATTATCTCCCTTTTTCTTGGTCTCATCCCATTATACCTAGTCATATAGACAGTTGCTGCCAAATAACTTTACAACTCTTTGGAAATATTTGAATTACAGAGAATCGATTCCCATCACATTTATTCTGAATTATATGTTATTTAAGCTCAATATATATAGTAACATATATTTTATTATAGATTATAGTCTCCATTCTGATTGTTAAATATTTTCAAGTCATGAGAATTTTCACATGCAATCTTCTGACACTGGCTTTTAAGACTTTTGAAACTAAAAGAAAAAAAAACTTTTTTTTTTTTTTAAGTGAGAGAGAGAGAGAATGAGAGAGAGCCTGAGTAGGAGGTGAGGGAGGGGCAGGAGGAGAGAGAGTATCCCAAGCAGGCTCCATATCCAGCACAGAGTCTGACACAGGGCTCGATCTCATGGCTCCAAAATCATGATCTCACCCAAAATCAAGAGTTGGATGCTTAACTGACTGAGCCACCCAGGTACTCCTAGAAGAAAATATTTTTATTTAAATGTTGCCAGTATGCTCTATATATACCAACATAAAAAGTTCTCTAAGGTATGTTATTAAGTATATTTATAAAGTAAGAGGTAGAACAGTATATATACTTTGTTTTTATTTGTTTTTTTGTTTTTAAAGGAAAAAGATATAGTCCTAGAAATATTTGCATGTGTGCAGATTGGCTCTGACAGAAGACAACAGAAGACTGGAGAACATGGTTGCCTCTTGTGAGGAGGCTGGAAAGACTGGGGGAAAGGGTGGAAGGAGCTGACTTTTTAACATGTCCTTTTTGGTTATCTTTCAAATTTTGTACACTTATGTGCATTATTTATTTAATCTTTAGGAAGTAAATTTTATAGATAAAAGAGTGTTCACATGCACCAATTAAAAGACAGAGATTGGCAGAGTAGATTTAAAAACATGACCCAACTATGTGCTGTCTACAAGAAACTCACTTCAAATGTAACACAGGTAGGTTGAAAGTACAAGCATAGAAAAAGATATATTATGCAAATGTTAATCAAAAGAAAGCAGGAGTAGCCATATTAATATCAGAAAAAGTAGACTTAGGAACAATGATTTACCACAGACAGAAAAATGACATAATGATAAAATGGTCAATCCACCAGGAGGACAAGGCACTCCTGGATGTATATGCATCAAACAACAGAGCTACAAAATATCTGAAGCAAAGCTGGTAAAACTGAGAAAATAAATAGACAAGCCTACAATTATAGAGATGTTAGCATTCCTCTCCAACAACTGGCAGACACCAGACACCAGAAAATCAGCAAGGATACAGAAAATTATATAACACCACCAATGAACAGAGTCTAATTTATGGAACAGTCCAGCCACCAACAGCAGAACTCACATTCATTCCAAGAGACATAGAACATACACTGACATAGAAAATACCATAGGCTACAAAGCAAACATCAACAAATCATAAAGAATTCAAATCTTAAGAGTGTGTTCTCTGACCACAATGGAAACAAATGAGAAATCAATAACAGAAAGAAAAGCAATACATTTCTAAACAATCCATGGCTCAAAGATGATGCCTCAAGAGAAATCAAAAATCACAAAACTGAGTGAATATGAAAGTATAACATGTAAACATTTGTGGGACATAAAACAATGCTGAGAGGGAAATTTATAGCACTAATGCTTACAATAGAAAAGAGGAAAAGTCTCATATCAGTAATCTCAGCTTCCACCTCAAGAATCTAGGAAAAGGAAAGAAAAATAAACCCAAAATAAATAGAAGAAGGAAATAATTAAAAAAGCATAAATTAATGAAAAAACTATACTCTTAAGAGCTCAATAAAATTGACAAATCTCTAACAAGACTGGCAATGGAATAAAAGAGAAGCCACAAATTAGCAATACAGACCCTGGATAATACAAGAAGACTGTAAATAAGTGTACACACATAAGTCTGATAGTTTACATGCAATGGACCAACTCTTCGAAAAGCACAAAATGCCACAACCAACCCAGTAGGAAAGAGATAATTTGCACTGCCCAACAATTATTCAGAAAATGGTTATTTCATAATTTAATAATTCAAATTTAAAATCTCAAAGAAAATCTCCAGCCCTAGATGGTTTCACTAGACAATTATTTCAAATATTTACAAGAGAATTAAAAAAAAAAAAACAATTTTACACAATCTCTTCCAGAAAACAGAAGAGGAGAAAGCACTCTCAATTCACTTTATAAAGCTAATATGCCCTGATAGCACACAATGCGAGTATAAGACAAGAAAACTCTAGGCCAATATCACTCATAAAAATACATGTAAAAGTCCTTAAGAAAACATTACCAAATAGGATTCAGCAATAAATAAAAATAATTACATACCATGACCAAGTAGAATTTATTCCAGGGATGCAAAGTTAGTTGAATATTTGAAAATCAGTCAGTGTAATCTACCATATGAATAGTCTAAAGAAAAAAATAAATGATCATATTATTTGATGAGTATAAGCATTTGACAAAAGTCAACATTTATTCATGATAAAAACTCCCAACTGAGGGTGCCTGGGTGGCTTAGTGGATTAAAGCTTCTGCCTTTGGCTCAGGTCATGATCTCAGGGTCCTGGGATTCAGGCCTGCATTGGGCTCTCTGCTCGGTGGAGAGCCTACTTCCTCCTCTCTCTCTGCCTGTCCCTCTGCCTACTTGTGATCTCTCTCTCTGTCAAATAATAAATAAATAAATACTAAAACTCCCAGATGAGTAGGAATAGAGGGGAATTTCCTCAACTTAATAAAGCTGATATCATACATAATGATGAAAGACTACATGCCTTCCCTCAAAGATCAGGAACAAGGCAGAGAAATATGTACTCTTATTCAATATACTACTGGAAGTTGCAGCCATTATAATAAAGCAAGAAAAGGAAATAAAAGCCATACTGATCAGAAAGAAGACTATCCTTATTTGCAGATGACCTAATGGTCTGTCAACATAGAAAATTCCAAGAAATTAACAAGAAAACTTATATAAATGCTATGTGAATTCAGCAAAGCCACAGATACAAAATAAATATTCAAAAAAATCAATTTCATTCCTTTGTACTAGCAATGAACACCAAAATTAAAAATATATCAATTACAATCATTCAAAAAAATGAAATATTTATGTGTAAATCTAACACTATAGTACTACACTGTATTTGCATTTGTATGCCAAAAAGTGAAAAATGCTAATTAAATAAATCAAAGAAGATTTAAATATATGGAAGGACATACTGTGTTCATGGACTGGAAGACACAACATACTAAAGGTGTTGCTTCTAAAATTTATATACAGTTGGCCCTTGAACAATACTGGTGTTAGGAATGCTGACTCCTCACACTGTCAGAAATCCACATATAACTTCTGACTTTCTTTCTTTTTAATTTTTAATAGAGTTTATTTATTTGACAGAGAGAAACACAGCCAGAGAGGGAACACAAGCAGAGAGACTGAGAGAGGGAGAAGAAGGCTTTCCGCCAAGCAGGGAGCCCGATGTGGGGCTAGATCCCGGGTCTCCAGGATCATGACCTGAGCCGAAGGCAGCTGCCCAACCAACTGAGCCACCCAGGCACCCCAACTTCTGACTTTCCAAAACCTTAACCACGAATAGGTACTGTTGACTGGAAGCTTAACCTATAACAAAAAGTCTATTAATACATATTTTATATGCTATATGTATTATATACTACATTCTTATAATAAAGTAAGCTGGAGAAAAGAAAGTGCTATTAAGAAAATCATAAAGAACTTTAAAGAACTGGAAAATCAACAACAAATTAAACCAACCCCACATACAAGATGGGAAAAAATTAAGATTAGAGCAGAGATCAATGAATTAGAAACTAAAGATATAGTAGAATACATCAATGAAACTAGAAACTGGTTCTTTGAAAGAATTAATAAGACCGATAAACCGTTGGCCAAACTAATCCAAAAGAAAAGGGAGAAGACCCAAATTAATAAAATTATGAATGAAAGGGGAGAGATCACGACTAACACCAAGGAAATAGAAACAATCATCAAAAATTACTATCAACAGTTACATGCCAATAAGTTTAACAACCGAGAAGATACAGATGCATTCCTGGAAACCTATAAACTTCCAAGACTGAAATAGGAAAAAATTGACAATCCGAATAGACCAATATCTAGTAACGAGATTGAAGCAGTGATCAAAAACTTCCCAAAAAACAAGAGTCCAGGACCAGACAGATTCCCTGGGGAATTCTACCAAACATTCAAAGAAGAAATAACACCTATTCTCCTGAAGCTGTTTCAGAACATAGAAACAGAAGGAAAATTTCCATACTCTTTCTATGAAGCCAGCATTACTCTAATCCCCAAACCAGACAAAGACCCATCAAAAAGGAGAACTTCAGACCAATATCTCTGATGAATATGGATGCCAAGATTCTTAACAAGATCCTTGCTAACAGGATCCAACAATACATTAAAAAGATTATCCACCATGACCAGCTGGGATTTATCCCAGGGACGCAAGGGTGGTTCAAGACTCGCAAATCAATCAACGTGATACAACAAATCAATAAGAGAAGAGAGAAGAACTACATGGTACTCTCAATTGATGCAGAAAAAGCATTTGACAAAATACAACATATGTTCCTGATTAAAACTCTTTGAAGTATAGGGATAGAGGGAACATTTCTCAACCTTATAAAATCTATCTGTGAAAAACCCAAAGCGAATATCACTCTCAATGGGGAAAAACTGACAGCCATCCCTCTGAGATCAGGAACAAGATAAGGATGCCCACTCTCACCACTGTTGTTCAACATAGGGTTAGAAGTCCTAGCAACAGCAATCAGACAACAGAAAGAAATAAAAGGTATTCAGCTTGGCAAAGAAGAAGTCAAACTCTCTCTCTTTCTACAGATGACATGATACTGTATGCGGAAAACCCAAAAGACTCTACCCCCAATCTACTAGAACCCATAGAACAATTCAGTAATGTGGCAGGATACAAAATCAATACATAGAAATCAGTTGCATTCTTATACACTAACAATGAAAATATAGAAAGGGAAATCAGAGAATTCTTTCCGTTTACTATAGCACCAAAAACCATAAGATACCTAGGAATAAACCTAACCAAAGAAGTTAAGGATCTGTACTTGAGGAACTATAGAACACTCATGAAAGAAATTGAAGAAGACACAAAAAGATGGAAGAGCATTCCATACTCATGAATTGGAAGAATAAACATTGTTAAAATGTCTATACTGCCCAAGCAATCTATACTTTCAATGCCATCTCAATCAAACTTCCACCAACTGTTTTCAAAACGTTGGAATGAATAATCCTAAAATTTATATGGAACCAAAAAAGACCCCGAATTGCTAAGGACTTTTTGAAGAAGAAAAACAAAGCTAGGGGTATCACGTTACCTGATTTCAGGCTTTTTTATAAAGCTCTGATCACCAAGACAGCATGGTACTGGCACAAAAACAGAAAAATAGACCAATGGAACAGAGTGGAGAGTCCAGATATGGACCCACAAATCTATGGTCAAATCATCTTCGACAAGGCAGGAAAAAATATCCAATGGAAAAAAGACAGTCTCCTCAACCAATGGTGCTGGGAAAATGGACAGCTTCTTATAGAAGAATGAAACTAGACCATTCTCTTATGTCACACACAAAGATAAACTCAAAATAGATGAAAAACCTCAATGTGAGAAAGGAATCCATCAAAATCCTGGAGGAGAACATAGGCAGTAACCTCTTTGACATTGGCCACAGCAACTCCTTTCAAGACACATCTCCAAAGGCAAAGGAAAAAAAGCTAAAATGAACTTTTGGTACTTCATCATAATAAAAAGCTTCTGCACAGCAAAGGAAACAGTCAACAAAATAAAGAGGCAACTCATGGAATTGGAGAGGATATTTGCAAATGACACTACAGACAAAGGGCTGATATCCAAGATCTATAAAGAACAACTCAAACTCAACACCCAAAAAGAAGATGATCACATCAAAAAATGGGCAGGAGATATAAAGAGGCATTTCTCCATAGAAGACATACAAATGGATAACAGACACATGAAAAAATGTTCATCATCACTAGCTATCAGGGAAATTCAAATCAAAACCATACTGAGATACCAGCTTACACCAGTCAGAATGGCCAAAATTAACAGGACAGGAAACAATGAGTGTTGTAGAGGCTGCAGAAAAAGGGGAACCCTCTTACACTGTTGGTGGGCATGCAAGCTGGTGCAGCCACTATGGAAAACAGTGTGGAGATTCCTTAAAAAACTAAAAATAGAGCTACCCTATGACCCTGCAATTGCACTACTGGGTATATACCCCAAAGAGATAGATGTAGTGAAAAGAAGGGACATATGTACCCCCCATGTCCATAGCAGCAATGGCCACAATCGCCAAACTGTGGAAAGAGCCAAGGTGCCCTTCAACAGATGAATGGATAAAGAAGATATGGTACATATATACAATGGAATATTATGCCTCCATCAGAAAGGATGAATACCCAACTTTTGTAGCAACATGGACCGGATTGGAGGAGATTATGCTGAGTGAAATAAGCCAAATAGAGAAAGTCGAGTATCACATGGTTTCACTTACCTGTAGTGCATAAGGAGTAATATAGAGGACAGTGGAGAAGGAAAGGAAGTGGGAAGTAGGGTAAATCCGGGAGGTAAATGAAACACGAGAGACTTTGGACTCAGAAACAAACTGAGGGTCTTGGAGGGTAGGAGTGGGGGGATTGGTGAGCCTGGTGGTGGGTACTGAGGGCAGGTATTGCATGGAGCACCAGGTGTGGGGCCTAAACAATGAATCTTGGAACACTGAAAATAAATTAACTAATTTTAAAAAGTCTTTAAAAAAAAAGAAAAAGGGTATTAGCAGAAAAACTTATGAAAGTGAAATATGGAGTTTAGTTAATATTAATGGACCAATGTTTATTTCTTATTCATGACTACAAATGTATCATGGTAACATCAGATGTTAAAAACAGGGGAAACTGGGCAAAGAGTATGGGGAACTCTCTGTACTATCTTCACAACTTTTCTGTACCTCTAAAACTATTCTAAAATGAAAAGTTTAATTAAAATTAAAAAAAGAAAATCATAAAGAAAAGAAAATACATTTAGAGTCCATACTATACTTATAAAAAAAAATATGTGTAACTAGATGTGAGCTGTTCAAACCCATGTTGTTCAAGGTCAACTGTATAGGTTTAAAGTAATTTCCAGAAGATTTGCAGTTATAGGCAAGATTATTCTTTATATATGTGAAAAGGAAAAGGAAATAGAATAGCTAAAAAACAATTTCTTAAAGATTAATAATGGGGGAGGGAGCCTGGGTGGCTCAGTCTTTAGGAATCTGCCTTAGGCTCAGGTCATGATCCCTGAGTCAAGTGATCAAGCCCCACATCAGGCTCCCTGCTCTGCGGGAAGCCTGCTTCTCCCTCTCTCACTCCTCTTGCTTGTGTTCCCTCTCTGTCAAATAAATAAATAAATAAATAAATAAATAAATAAATAAATAAATAAATAAATCTTTTTAAAAAAGAAAAGATTAATAATGGGGAGAAATCAGTCTGTCCAATTTCAAGATTTATTATTAAACAAAACTGTGTGGTTTTGGTGGAGCTATAGAAACACAGATTAATGGAACAAAACAAAAAGCCTAGAAAGAGACCCACACAAATATGGCCAGCTGACTTTTGACAAAGGTGAAAAACACGAGTTAATGAAAGAAGGATAGTTTTTCAACCCATGGTGCTGGAGCAATTGGACATCTACAGGAAAATAAATAAATAAGAACCTTGGCCTAAACCTTATATCTTATATAAAAATTAACCCCAAATGGATGATGGATTTAAATGTAAAATGTAGAACTATGCTACCTTACCAATGCTAGGGAGAAAACAGGAGAAAATATTTGGGGTTGAGATTTAAGTAGAGTTCTTACACAGGACACCAAAAATACAACCTATGAGGGAAAACTGATAAAGTGGGCTTCATCAAACTGAAAACTTTTGCTCTGCAAAAGACCATAAAGAGGATAAAGTGACAAGCTACATGCTGGAAGAAAATATTTGCAAATTACATATCTGACAAAGGACCGGTAACTAGGGTATATTAAGAACTCTTAAAACTTAACAGTTAAAAAGCAAGCTATTCAATTAGAAAATGGGTAAAAGACATGAAGATGTTTGTGCTTGTCACAGTAGTTGTTTGCAGAAGACTTGAATTTAAAGACTATAACAATGATATGTAGATATTAACTTCAAATGCTAGACAAGAAACCAAAAAAATAAAGAGACTATACTTTGGAATTCTTAACCATGATATTATTTAGGACTAAATAATTCAGAATGTTTACATGCTGAATATATTGTAGGTCAACTTCTGTGGGTAGAGCTGAGGTCTTCCCCATATGGCATTCCCAGTGTCAATTCCAGAAAAGGCCTAAACCAGAAATGTGGGGGAGTCTGGGAAATGAGACTTTTACTGGAGAGATGAAAACCTCTCTCCTCCTTTGAGGCCTTGTGGGGGTTTAAACATTCCCAGACTGGGCTAGTGAGTAAAAAGTCCCTTTAGCCACCCTGAGATATGGCTGCCCTAGAAGCTCTGTTGTAGATCCAAATTATTCTGTGTGGTACTTCCCAATATCATTCTGGTCCACTCCCATGTTGGATGAAATTTTGTGGGAATTGCAGCCTGACCTCTGCTGTGTAGAATTAGAAAAGGAACTGGTCTTTGTTTTGGACTGGGTGACTAAGGATACAGAAAGGACCCCTGCCACCTAAAACCAGGTTAGCAAGATGGCTAATCATCTTTGTATGTCAACTTTACAATGGTCACTGATAACAGAGGCAAGGTGTGGAGGCTTTGCCCAAATGAAAAAACGTAAAAGACCTGCTCCATCCTGCATATCCTCAAAACAGCACCCTTTGGAACACAGGAAAAGTCCGTCAAACATTTGAAAGAAGTACCAATTTTGAGCAATCAGTCTGGTCTGTGAGACTGGAGCTCATATCACTTGGGTATTTAGAGGAAATAAGATAATATTTTGTAGTCATTGGTTGTTGAGGCTGCTACATTTGGGTTTCACTAAGTTAGAGAAAAGCTCACTCTTCCCTTTTCAATAATACAATGTCTTTTCATTAGAAGCCCAAAATAGCAGGGTTTTTCTCTGCTCTTCCATTCCTTTGAAACCCTACTCATAATTAGCTTCCCACAACTCCTAGGTTTCTTCTACCGTTATTCATCATCTTGGTCTATTTGTGTTACAGATTATGATTCTCAACCTCCATCAGCTTCACCAAGGTTAGTACCATTTTGGTATGTTAAGTCCATATTGTTGATCTTTGGGGAACATACCTACTTCTCCTTAAATTTAATACCTTCAAATTAATCTGATATGTTCACAGAGGTTCTTAATATGAGGTCTTGTGGCTATTGAAATGCATAGATAAAATTCAAGCTATGATTTGGGGCAGGAAAAAAAAATCACATCTTTATTTTCATTAACCTCTAACTGTAATTGAGCATTTCCTTTTTTTATTAATGTAAGAAACATTACATAAGATAAATGGAACATAAAAACTACTTTTATATTGCATCCTAATAGTTTCAGTTACCTCAAAATTCACTTATGCTCACCACTAGTTAAAATTATGGTTGTTATTAAATGTGTTCCTAGGGCACACCTGGGTGGTTCAGTCGTTAAGTCTCTGCCTTTGACTCAGCTCATGATCTCAGAGTTCCAGGATGGAGCCCCACATTGAGCTCCCTGCTCAGTGGGAAGACTGCTTCTCCCTCTCCCACTCCTCCTTCTTATGTTCCCTCTCTAGCTGTGTTTCTCTCTGTCAAATAAATAAAGTCTTAAAAAAAAAAAAGATGTGCTCCCAGATCTTGTTATTTAATATGTTATATCTCATATGAGTATATCACACATAATAGGAAACACATGTATTACAATCATAAATTTTAAAAACATTTTGATAACTCTTTCAATCAATATAATTGGCTTCTTCTGTAACACTGTATTTTTATGCAAAAAACAAACAAACAAACAAACCACCATCTTTATTCTGAGGAAGGATCCAGAGGCTTAAGTATCCAAGGGAATAACAGCACAAGAATGATCTAAAATTCTTGGAATAGCAAAATGTCTCTACAACACAATGGCAAAAGATTAAAAGCAAACTAAATGCTCAAAGACAGAAGGTTGGTGAAATAAATTATGACATATATGTAGAATAGAATATTATGCAGTCAGTCAGCAGTGTTATAGAACACTGTTTGATGGCATACATAGGTAGATATCACAATATGTTATACGAAATAAAAAGCTTACATATGATTATTCTTTGTAAATCAAACACACATACACATATACTTACAATAAACATGTATAAAAAATGGGTGTCGAGATACAGAAAAACGTTAACAATCGTTTACAGATGGTGTATAATCTTTTTACTTAACTCATTTATGAAAATTTTCTATCAATTGTAATTATTTTTGCAAGAAAAATAAAAATTATTATCTTTAAAGAAGTGAAGTCCTAAGAAATATTCCAAAGGAAATGTCATTCCTACCCCTGATCAGCTGTACATTCATTCATTCAACAAATAAACTTCAGCTCCGTGGTTAATGTTATATAATGAAATAATGTTATCTACAGGATCCACTATCGTAATGGAAAAAAGTCTACTAATTTTCATACAAATAATTTAGCAGCTGAACAAGTAAAAAAAAGTTAATTAAGTATGACTTACCAATTTTCTAGCTTCTGGGACCTAAAGTCTAATCTGTCTTTAGCACAAGTATCAGATAATCACTCTTTTCAAAATTATATCCCACAATAAATAATTCTGTCTCCAGGAAGTCCTTTCTGTCTTATTTTTTTTCTGACTTGTGTTTTTGCTTTTTGAGTGTCTTGTAATAAATAAAAATAAATTTAGATTCCCATCATACAAATCTTATTAAAAGATAAGCCTATTTTATAACAACATACTTCTGAATTCATAGTCCCCACAACAAAAACTTCTATTTCCTCTATAATTGTGCCATACTTTACAATTTTGAATAATTCTGAATCTTATTGTCACTGGAAAAAATATTCACTGTTATTTTATTTCTTTATGTGGGCAAAAGGAATTCCAAAATGCTACCGAGATAAACATGCCTATCATACTCCTCATATGCTAACATTTTGCTAACATGTTATATGCTAACATTGGCTGGAAAAAATATACTAAGTTTTTAAAAATGTTCCAACTAAAGGTTTTAAGACTTTAAAATACAACTCTTCTAAAATTAGATATTCATCTAATATGAAATATGTGATTGTAAAGTAATTGCCCTGATAATGTTTTTGTTCCTAAAACACCAGAAATTACATAAGAAATGATGTCATCCCCCGAGTAGTCACCTTGGGAGTCGACAGTGACATTTGCCTTTCAACGGAACAAGATCAGGACCTTTCTTTTGAGCTTGTCTTTAGTCTGTTCCTTTTTATTTTAAACAAATGTCTTCCTAGGCAGTCAAATTTTGTCCTTTAGAGTTGGATTTGATCTTCATCCAAGTAACCTATAATAGAATCGGGGCCCTGGATGTACCAGGTAGAATGAAGTAGATATGAAAGAAGGATTGAGGAAAATGTAGGGTGACATTCTATGTGAGGGGTGATACTCCAAGTATTCACGAAAGGTATAACACGACAGAGGCCAATCAAAACAGATGTCCTAGAGGACACTGGCCAAGATCCAGGTGTTAATTTTTTAGTAGTTGTGAGGTGTTCTAAAGGGTCCTAAAAGACAAACTGCAGCATTGGGGATAGGTGGGCATTTAGAGGTTTCTGAATGGTGACATCCAAACAATAAAAGAGATTTGAGCTATTTTAAGGTCCACTATTAGTCCTTCCAAAAAAGTGAAGAGACAGGCCACTGCTGCTTTTGTGTGGCTCAGGCATTGACTCTAAAGGCACTGCCCAAGAGTTCTTTGGTGTTGAGAGCAATAATATTGGAATAAATGTGCAGGAAACCAGGGTAATTATTTTGAAGGGCATTGCTTACCTAAATATACTACTTATCTAAATATTATTCAGACACCATGCCTTTTTTCACTTTTTCTCCCTAGCACCTAATGTAATGCTTGACATATAGGGGTTGCTTAATAAATATTTGTTGAATGAATGATATGTTGGTTAAAGAAAAATAACTTCAAAGTAAAATCTCATATTTAGGACCTTTTAAAATTTTTATTTTTTAAACCTATAAACTCTTCATTCTATTGAAATAATTCTAAAAAATATCTTTAAAGAGAAATCTACCAATATTTATTTTTGACTCAAAAATATTTAGGATAACTGCCTACTTCTTTCTGGAAAGCAGTCCTTTTCAATGTTCTTTTCTTTATCACATGATTTAAAAAGCCACAGATAGATGAGAATCTGTATCTAACTCCTTGAGGTTCTTCTTATTTCTATTCACAAAGAATCTTCCCTTTAGGGGTGCCTGGGTGGCTCAGTTGGTTAAGTACCTGCTTTCGGTTCAGGTCATGATCCTGGGCTCCTGGGATCAAGCCCCACATTGGGCTCCCTGCCCAGTGGGAAGTCTGCTTCTCCCTCTCCCACTCCCCCTGCTTGTGTTCCCTCTCTCGCTGTGTCTCTCTTTGTCAAATAAATAAATAAAATCTTAAAAAAAAAAAAGAGTCTTCCCTTTAGCAGATAGGACTTGATGTTTTCTCAAGGCTCCAGCTACCACACTGTGATGGCTGTCAAATATTTTTGAGGCTATGGGTGCCTCATAATATGCATCACACATCATTTACTTTTCCTACTATCACTGTTGAGAAAACAGAGTCCCAGAGGAGTTAAGCAACTTCCCCACATTTGCACAGCTAGGAAGCAGTGGAAATATGGTCCGAATTCAGGTGAATTGATTCCAGAACTGAGCATGCTTAACCAACACAGTATAATAAGGAATAAGAGCTTATTTATCTTCAATTCATGGGATAGAAATTGAGGGATTCCCCTTACCTAAGAAGTACCTTAGAGCTCTCATTACATTTTCTCTCAAAAACTAGGCTTCAGAAGGGAGATTTCATTTTACATTCATTTTACAAGTGATACTGAACATCTATGATGTTGAGGAACTTTTCAGCTTCTGGGAGGGCAGGTGAGAGACCCATGATCTCTTACTGTTTTTGTAAACATAGTGCCTAGAAATTTACTCAAGTCTTCTAACGCTACTTTTTTCATTACTCCAAATGGGGGGGGAAAACTGAACCTCTGTTTCAGTCTAAATTTTGGATCCTAAGCAATCATCACCTTTGATAAATTGCAAAACAGACATATCTCTAGAGGGGAGGACATCTACTGTTTTCTTCCTCTGGCTTCCCGGGGGAAATATCTGATCACCTTTGACACTCTGTCCTTACAAGGACAGTAACAGAGGGAGGAGGAAGCAGAGGTTACATGTGAAACATATAAACTACTTGGAACACAGGTATCATCTAAATATTCCATTAATGTGGGCAGCGTTTCTCTGTTACTGCAGAATTATCCTGTATAATACTAGTATTTAGAGCAAGTTCCCTACAGGCTAATGGTTTCACATATGAATTTTAGGCTCTAGGAGGCATTTCAAGTTATACAGTAGCCTCATGTATTATCCTAATTTGGAACACTAGAGACTGGACTTTGGACCCTCCTGGAATGATTAAGTTGCACTTTAAAGGGAGGTTAATAAGTAACAAAAGAGAGGGATACTAA
This sequence comes from Spilogale gracilis, assembly GCA_004023965.1. Taxonomy (NCBI): domain Eukaryota; kingdom Metazoa; phylum Chordata; class Mammalia; order Carnivora; family Mephitidae; genus Spilogale; species Spilogale gracilis. The sequence continues at coordinate 43,041 of PITA01010027.1, forward strand.
AGAACTAAAACTAGGATAGTAAACTGTACTAAATGTCCCCAAGCAAGCTGAGAAATATAAGAAAACACTTTTTCACTATAAATTATCTAAGTTGTGCTGAAAGATTGGTCTGCTGTAAGTGAAGTTGGTGATTCCATCACACCTCTGCCCTGCTAAGATTTCAAGGTGAAATGCGGGTTCCTGATAACAACAATAACAAAACAATAACAAATCAACAAAGAGTTCATTTTCCCCTAAAATACCAAATCCTCAATATTAAAGTCATCCCAATGTTCTCAATTATTTATTTGTAATGTTTTTCTTATTCTATGATACATAGGCTTAAATCTCATTTTTGGAACAAAGTACAATATAAGCTTTTAAAAAGAAGCAAATGAACAAATATTCAGATAAATCATACTCAGGAGATTCCTTTCTTTCACCTAAAGATTTGACCTGTGGTAAACTACAACTTTCTTTGGGAGAGATCATGTTTTAAATGATGTTATAACTATTATATGAAAGAGTATTTGAGTCTTCAGAGCAGATTTTGCTAGAAAATAGGAAGATCTGCCAGCCTTTTCTGAGACCTAAATATGCCAGAATTTTCCCTTGTTCTAATTTTGGATCAAGAACAAAACTGCTTTACCTTTAACACTGAGCACCAAAATCTTTGTCACTCAAAAGTAAAATGCTCAGGTATATCCATCTTCTGTTTCCTCAGAAATAAATCACATTTAAATCTCAAATTTAAAAGAAACCTCTCCCTCACACTCTTTTATTATACTCCACAGCAAATAATCAAGTTGACCATCCATTAGTCATATAACCCATAAGAATAAAATGTTAAAATATTTATGTCAAAGGGATTACAGAAAGCCCGTCCTTTATCTCATGGACTGTTTCTGATTTTTCTAGTCCTTCAAACTTTCTCCTCTCCTGAGTTTAAGTTGAGTCATCAGATATTAGCGCATGATGCTAGAACCTAGAGATTTCAGGTTCAGGAATGTTAGGGCACATGCAAAATAGGCATTACAACATACCGTTGTGTTTTGCAGAAACTATTGCGTAACATCCTGAAAAAATAGTTCAAGTCATAAAAATGCTGTGCACCGACCCCCCGGAGAGAATTGTGTCCACAGGTCCGGGAACGATGTCTGTTGTCCAACACCCTCACCCCACGTCTGAGCCCTTGTGCTCCATGTGGTTTTTCCCTCAGGGGTCATTATTGGGTTTCATAATGATTAGTTTGTGTATGAAAAAGGAAAGCTCAAGACTATAATTTCATGCATACTTTTAAAAAAAAGCATATAAAGAAAATTCAGTAGCGAGACAAGTAATCTCCTGGAGCCTGCTGTGACCAAGAGTATACCTGTGAGAAGGCTGAGCTGATAAATGAGTAGTCTCAACATGTATGGGGACAAACCACAGAGGGGAAAGCTTTGTGTCCCTCTAGCTTAGGGATCCCTGCTCTCCCGGTTCCCCCTTCACACGCAAGAAGAGCACTCAGGGAGAAATAGAGAGCAGCTGTTAGAGCCAATGAGTGTTGGGGCCATCATGGAGTCAGAAATTTAGTGACAAAAATAGGGTGAATATTACTTTTCATTTTGGCAGCCACATATTACAGAGCTACTTCTCAGTAAAGGCCTACATGAAAGGTAGACTGAGGAAAAGTGGAAGTGAAAGCAAGGCCCAGAGATAAAAAGCACATCAGGCATTGAGGACCTTAGGAGTTAAAGCCACATGAGGAGTGAGGGAGGCAGTGTGCGCACACCTGAGCCACATGAGGAGTGAGGGAAGCAGTGCACACACACCTGAGCCACATGAGGAGTGAGGGGAGCAGTGCGCACACACCTGGTGAGCAGTTCTTTAGTCTGTCACCTGCAAAGACTCCTTTCACTACAGATTCCCAAGTCCTCTCCCCTGAAAAGGAAGCATAGCCTGGAGAAAAACCAAAAAAAGAAAAACCTGGCTTTAAATCCTGGGTTAGCCACTCACTGTGTGTGGGACCCTGAGCTAGTTACTTCATAGCTCTGTGCCTTCGTTTCCTCATCTGTGGCAAGGAATTAACTAGGAGAACTGGTCCAAGAAACACCTGCAACATGACTTGGCACATAGCTCAAAATTGTGAGACTTTATTATATTCTTATCAACAGCCACATCAACATAACTTCTCTTTTAAAAAAAAAAAAGTATTCAAACATCAAAACCATCCCCTCTAGTTGTACATAATATTTAACAAAAAGGATAGATGACTTCCTCACTTTCCCTTCTTTTGGTGAAATAAATTAAGGAGTTTTCTATATTTTTATTTGCATTCATCTCTGTATCCTCTACATACAAAAAGTAAATCCTTCAAGCCAACAGCATAAAAATTAATACTCTTGTATCTTTCAGAGTAAACAGCTTAGCAGCAGAGAAGTAGGGAGCCTGTGTTCCTCTGAGGACAGAAAATTCAGTGGTAGAAACTGGGAAAGAAAAGCCTGCGGAAAGAAAAAAGGGAATGATGGAAACAACTGAGGACTGGTCTCTGGATTTTTTTACTGGGAGGATGTCATTTGGCCTGAAAAAGACCAAGTTATCCTGCCCAATCATCTAACCTAGTAGCTCTCAACTGAAGAAAGTAGTAGGCTAAGAGCTGAGAAAGGAAATTACTGATAATGTTGCACATATGAGCATTTGACTAAAAAAGACAAGTTCAGGTTGAATCAGGTTGCAAAAGTCATATGTGTGCCCTTCTTGACTGAGAATGTCTGCTGAAAAGGACATGTGATATTTATATACATTTCCCTCAGTTATTCTAGCAAGCAGCCATCATCTCTAGACTGAACTAATGCAACAGCCTTCTAGCTAGTCTTCCTCATTCCACTCTTTCCTGACTGTGCTCCATTCTCTCCAGGGAGCCTGAGTGATCTTTGTAAAATACTTGTAAGAGTATATCACTCCTGATTAGAACCTATGACACTTCCAACAAATTCAGAGTCCTATTACAGCCTGTGAGATTCTGCCTTATCTGGCCCTTGCCTTATTTCTAACCTTCTTCTGTACTCTCTTCTCCCACAAGGTGTGTCATTAGAAGAGTACAACACTGGCCTCTCAATTCCCACAGTTTATTCTGGCCTCAGGGCCTTTGCACTGGGTATTATCTCTCCTTAGAGCTCTCCTCTCACAGCTGCTCACAGTGACCAAGTCTTATTTCAAACATCAACTCCTTCTACAAACTACCCCATCTAAAGAAGATCCCCCAATAATTCTCTGATCCCATTTAATTTTCTTTACAGCACTTGTCGCTAGATGAATTTTTATGTATTTATCTGCAAGTTTATCATCTCTTTATCCTTATCAAAATGTAGCATCATGAGAGCAGGGGTCTTGTTATATGTAGCATTGTGCCTGGAGTAAATTGTTAGATCCCACTAGGCTTTTGTTGAACATATAAATGAATGATAGACAAATAGGGCCTAGATGTTAAAAGAAGAAAAGGGAAATTTATGAGAATATATTTCTAAAGGGTTGAAAGGCGCAAAGGATATTAGGAAAATAATATCTCAGGGATTAAACCCTCAAAAAATTTTGAGCAATGTTTATATATTCAATTGATTGATGCTTCAGTCTAGTTTCTTATGCCTGTAATTCAGGGCCTAGCCTCCTGTCAACAGTCAGAAGCCTTTTAGATAATCTATACAGAGAAGCTTGGGATAAGAATCAACAAAGACATAGTCCAGATCAGAGCTACAGATTCTAAGAAAAAGTAAGAGGACCTTTGGGGTGCTCTGCAATTCTGCTCGATAATTCTATTACTAAGATAGTCACTCAAGCTATAAGAATAAAAGATTCAAGAAAATAAAAAATCATTTCAAAGTAACAAAAGGTCCAATGAAAGTCCTCTTTCACAGAAATAAACATATATTTAACACCATTTTAAGCTAACATGAGATCTGGGTTTGGAAAGGACGAGATCATTGATCCTGTAAATAAAAAAAATGTGGCACAAACATGGTATCTTCTTGGAAAGTTTATTTATCCATATTTCATAATTAGGCCTGTGACTTCTTTTCCTCATGCGAGGCTACTATCTCCTGTGAGTTCAAAGTGAATCTTATTTTAAAAAAAGTTCAATGCTCTCAGTTTGTGTTGATGTTCAGATAACTGGTTGTTTCAGACATAACTTTTAAATAGACAATAATAAAACACATGATATTAAGTGGATATTCAAATATTGATGCCATAACAAAATGCTATCTCTTTATGATTTTTAGAGAATCCATCACAGATGCTTCAAGACCCTAGCATTCACTTCATCCAATTGTTTCCTAAGGCTATAGGCACCTTAGCTCAGAATTTCCTGCGAGGCCTCTTAAACACAGATTCCAGAGCTCCCTTCATAGAGTTTCTGTTTGTTTCTAGAGATCTAAGCTGAGGTCCAGGAATCAGTATTTGTTTAAAAGTCTACCCAGGTGTTATTGAGGTGTGCCAGGCTTAGAAAACAGTGATTTTATTTTATTTTATTATTTTATTTATTTTATTTCACTTTATGTATTTATTTTTGTCTTGAAATAAGCTTTAATAGCTTATTTTATTTTCTTCACATTTTTATTTAAATTCTAGTTAGCTAACTTATATGGTAAAATTGGTTTTAGGTGTAGAGTCGAATTACTCATCACTTACATATAACACCCAGTGCTCATCACAAGTGTGCTCCTTCATACCCATCATCCATTTAGCCCATTCCTTACCTCCCTCCCTCCATCATCCCTCAGTTTATCCTCTACAGTTAAGAGTCTCTTATGGTTTGCTTCCCTCTCTCACTCTCTCTTTATATTTTTTCTCCCAGAAAACAGGATTTTTAAAAAATATTTTATTTATTTATTTGAGAGAGAGGAGAGAGTGCATGGCATGCAAGCAGGATGAAGTGCAGAAGGAAAGGGAAGCAATCTCAAGCAGATTCCAAGCCGAGCACAGAGCTCAATCTCACTTCCCTGAGATCACGACCAGAGCCAAAACCAAGAGTCAGATGCTTAGCAGACTAGCCACCCCGGTGCCCCCAAAACTGTGATTTTAACTCAACCTTCAGCTCAATCAAGAACCCTTTCATCCACATTCTTTGTTACTCAGATGTGTTTTGAGCTCTTCCAGAGTGGGCAATCACATCTCCATGTAGTTCGTTAACCTACACTGGAAATGTCTGATTGTCAGAATGCTTTCATTCACGTTACACTGAAATGGGTCTGCCAGTGACTTCCTCACATCGGTCTAGGGCTGCCTTCTAGCAGGACAAGTTATTATATATGAAAGCCCTTCATACATCTTAATATAGCTTTCAGGTCCACCCAAGTTTTTCTTCTACAGATAAATAACCAGTTTCCACACACAACTGCTCACAGATCCTTTATCATCAAAGTTACCCCTGCATCCCACCACAGCATCCATTTCTCTTTTCAGAGCCTTCTCCTGCACCACTGACAGAACTAGAGTTCCTAGAACAACTTGACCCTGCATGCAAGGCAGCGACATGTTGCAAAAGATCACAGGGAATTGGACATACCCTATACTATTGGTCCTCAAATGCTGATGTACTAAATGATGCCACAATTTGAAGACAGTTCACCAGTCCATGGTGAAATAAGAAAAATGGCTAAGTTCATTCAATCTAAAAGATGATACTTGCTTTCTATACTATATCCTGTCTAAATCCTTTTAAAATTTTATTTTTTAATAGAACAATAAGGATAAAAGTTTGCTTGCTTGCTTGGTTGGTTTGTTCTACTAGAAAGTCAGCTGTCCTATGTTAATGAGGCCCATTTCTTCAAAAGTTGTACTGTCCATGATGACCGGAATCTGGGAGCCACTGCTCTAGCTTTGCTTCCCTTGATGATATACTAAATTCTCCAATCCAACTCTTGCCTGATGAACACCAAACACATCATAAGGCATAGTGGCTCACAAACAATTATATCACTAGAATCAATGGAGTTTTATGAAAACACAGATTTCCAGAGTGCACTATGAGAAATTATGGTTCAGGAGGTCTGAAGTGAGGCCTGGTCTCTACATTTTTAAAGGCCCTGAATGATCCTGCTGATCATCCAGGATTAGAAAGTTCTTTTATGATGTGCATTTATTCGGTATGTCTCTTTTATGTATTTGTGACTTAACATCACCAGGAAACAGAGTTGTTTAGGAGAGCAGGGGTCTGGTCAAAAGAAGCCAAGCAAATCTTGATATAAAAATATTCAGCCTGGGGAGGGGAAAGAGCAAGATGGTGGAGAAGTAGGAAGCCTAGATATCATCAGGTCCCCTGAGTTCACCTAGATAGTTATCAAAGCAGTCCAAACACCTACAAACTCAACATGAGATCAAAGAGAAGAAGAGCAGCAATTCAGGAACAGAAAAGCGACCACTTTCTGGAAGGTAGGACAGGCAGAGAAGTGAATCATAGGTGACATTTGGGAAGTCAGACTGCGGGAGGAGGGGCAAGCTGCCCACCAGCAGTAGCGCAGCAGAGCACAAAATTGGAACTTTTAAAAGTCTTCTCCACTGAGGGACATTGTTCCAGAGGCTAAGTGGGGAGTGGAACCCTGGCTGGGAAGTGTGGTCTCAGGACCCGCAGGGTCACAGAAGGACCCAGGGTACCTAAGTATGGCAGAGTTCCCAGGTACTGAAGTGGGGAAGCAGGAGGCAGAGATGGAGCCAAGGAGTGGGCTTTCAGCTTGGGGTTACCTTAAACTGTGATCCAAGGCAGTTGGGCCACAGCTCTTCGAGGAGGGTCCCCACAAGTGGCAGATCTGGGGAGATACCTTCTTTCCTCCTCTGGGAGGAGCACCAGGGGAGCGCACTGCAGGAATCTGCTGGGTTTAGAGACTCCAAATGGAGCCAAATGCCAGAGATAGAAACATTTGGTCACAGGCTGGGTGAGCACGGAGTGTGGCTGGAGACCCAGGACACAGGTGTAATTTAGTGCTTTTTACTGAGGGAACACTGAGAAATGGGGTCCCAAGCTCTCAGCTCCTCTGGACTCAAAAAAAGCATAGAAGATACTAGAGAATTCATTTTTGAAGAAATAAAAGAACTAAAATCTAATGAAGTTGAAATCAAAAAAGTAATTAATGAGGTGCAATAAAAAAATGGAGGCTCTTACTTCTAGAGTCAGAAGAGAGAATTAGTGATATAGAAAACAAATGATGGAAAATAAAGAAGTTGAGAAAAAGAGAGACAAACAACTACTGGACCACAAGGGAGAGTTCAAGATATAAGTGATACCATAAGATGAAACAATATTAGAATAATTGGGATCCTAGAAAAAGAAAAGAAAGAGAGAGGGGGACAGAAGGTATACTGGAACAAATTATAGCAGAGAATTTCCCTAATTTGGAGAAGGGAACAAGCAACAAAATCCAGGAGGCATAAAGAACCCTCCTCAAAAATCAATAAGATAGGTCCACACCCCATCATCTAATAGTAAAACTTACAATTCTCAGTGACAAAGAGAAAAATCCTGAAAGCAGTTTGGGAGAAGAGGTCTGTAACCCACAATGGTAGAAATATTAGATTGGCAGCAGACCTATCCACAGACACCTGGCAGGCCAAAAAGGACTGACATGGTATATTCAGAACACTAAATGAGAAAAATATGCAGCCAAGGATACTATATCAAGCTATTCTGTCATTGAAAATAAGAGAGTTAAAAAGGCTTCCAGGACAAACAAACACTAAAAAATTTGTAAACACCAAACAAGCCCTATAGGAAATATTAAAAGGGGTACTCTAAGCAAAGAGAAAGCCTAAAAGTAACAAACCAGAGAGACAATACCCAGTCACAGTCACCTTACATGCAATACAATGGCACTAAATTCATATCTTTCAATAGTTACCCTGAATGTAAATGGGCTAAATGCCCCAATCAAAAGACACAGAGTATCAGAATGGATTAAAAAAAAAAGACCCATTGATATGTTGCCTCCAAGAGACCCAAATTAGACCCAAAGATACTTCCAGATTGAAAGTGAATGATGGAAAAAAATTTACCATGCTAATGGACATCAAAAGAAGACTGGGGTGGCAATCCTTATATCAGACAAATTAGATTTAAAGTCAAAGACTATAGTAAGAGATGAGCAAGGACACTATATCATTCTTAAAAGGTCTGTCCAACAAGAAGATCTAGCAATTTTAAATATCTATGTCCCTAACATGGGAGCAGCCAATTATATAAGCCAATTAATAACTAAATCAAAGAAACACATGGTCTATAATACAATATTAGAAGGGGGCTTTAACAACCCCAACACTGAAATGGACAGATCATCTAAGCAAAAGATCAATAAGGAAATAAAGGCTTTGAATGACATACTGGGCCAGATGGATAGCACAGATATATTCAAAACATTCCATCTCAAAGCAACAGAATACACATTCTTCTCTAGTGCACATGGAACAGTCTCCAGAATAGATGGGTCACAAATCAGGTCTCAACTGGTATCAAAAGATTGGGATTATTCCCTGCATATTTTCAGACCATAATGCCTGGAAACTAGAACTTAACCACAATTCGAAAGTTGAAAAGAACTCAAATACACGGAGGCTACAGAACATCCTATTAAAGAATGAATGGGTCAACCAGCAAATTAAAGACCTAAAAAAATTCATGGAAACAAATGAAAATGAAAGCACAACTGTTCAAAATCCTTGGGACACGGAAAAGGCAGTCCTGAGAGGAAATACATAGCAATACAAGCCTTTCTCAAGAAACAAGAAAGGTCTCAAGTACAGAAACTAATCCTATACTTAAAGGAGCTAGAGAAAGAATAGCAAAAAAGCCTAAACCCAACAGGAGAAGAGAAATAATAAAGATCAGAGCAGAAATCAATGAAATAGAAACCAAAAGAACACTAAAACAAATCAACAAAACTAGGAGCTCACTCTTTGGAAGAATTAACAAGATTGATAAATCTCTGTTCAGACTTATCAAAAAGAAAAGAAAAAGGACCCAAATTAATAAAATCATGAATGAAAGAGGAAAGATCACAACCAACACCAAAGAAACACAAACAATTTTAAGAACATATTATGAGCAACTATATACCAGCAAATTTAACAATCTGGAAGAAACAGATGCATTATGAAAGACATATAAACTACCAAAACTGAACCAGGAAGAAATAGATAACTTGAACAGACTCATAACCAGTAAAGAGATTGAAGCAGTCATCAAAAATCTCCCAAAAAACAAGAGCCCAGAGCTAGATGGCTTCCCCGGGGAATTCTACCAAACATTTAAAGAAGAATTAATACCTATTCTCCTGAAACTGTTCCAAAAAATAGAAATAGAAGGAAAACTTCCAGACTCATTTTATGAGGCCAGCATTACCTTGATCCCAAAACCAGACAAAGACCTCATCAAAAATGAGAATTACATACCAATATCCTTGATGAACATGGATGCAAAAATTCTCACCAAAATATTAGCCAACAGGATTATTCACCACAACCAAGTGGGATTTAATCCTGGGATGCAAGGTTGGTTCAACATTCACAAATCAATCAATGTGATACAGTACATGAATAAAAGAAAGACAAGAACCATATGATCATCTCAATAGATGCTAAAAAAGCATTTGACAAAGTATAGCACCCTTTCTTGATCAAAACTCTTCACAGTGTAGTAATAGATGGTACATACCTCTATTTTCAAAGCCATCTTGAAAAACCCACAGTGAGTATCATTCTCAATGGAGAAAAACTGAGAGCTTTTCCAGTAAGGTTAGGAACACCCCAGGGCTGTCCACTGTCATCACTGCTATTCAATATAGTACTAGAAGTCCTAGCCTCAGCAATCAGACAGCAAAAAGAAATAAAAGGCACCCGAATCACCAAAGAAGAAGTCAAACTCTCACTTTTTGCAGATAATATGATACTTTATGAGGAAAACCCAAAAGACTCCATTCCAAAACTGTTAGAACTCATACAGGAATTCAGTAAAGTGTCAGGATATAAAATTGATGCATATTAATCAGTTGCATTTCTATATACCAACAACAAGCCAGAAGAAAGAGAAATTAAGGAGTTGATCCCATTTATAATTGCACCCCAAACCATAAGATCTAGGAGTAAACCTTACCAGAGAGTCAAAGAATCTGTACTCAGAAAACTATAAATTACTCATGAAAGAAATTGAGGAAGACACAAAGAAATGGAAAAATATCCCATGCTCATGGATTGGAAGAACAAATATTGTGAAAATGTCTATGTTACCCAGAGCAATCTACACATTTAAAGCAATCCCTACCAAAATACCATCAATGTTTTTCAAAGAAATGGAAAAAATTATCCTAAAATTTATATGGAACCAGGAAAGACCTCAAATAGCCAGAGGAATGTTGAAAAAGAAAACCGAAGTTGATGGCACCACAATTTCAGACTTCAAGCTCTATTACAAAGCAGAAATCATCAAGACGGTATGGTTCTGGCACAAAAACTGACACACATATCAATGGAACAGAATAGAGAACCCAGAAATGGACCCTCAACTCTATGGTCAACTAAGCTTCAACAAACCAGGAAAGAATGTCCAATAGAAAAAAGACAGTCTCTTCAACAAATGGTGTTGGGAAAACTGGACAGCAACATGCAGAAGAATGAAACTGGACCATTTCCTTACACCACACACACAAAATAGCCTCAAAATGTAAGAAAGACCTCAATGTGAGACAAGAATCCATCAAAATCCTTGAGAAGAACACAGGCAGCAACCTCTTTGACCTCAGATGCAGCAACTTCTTCCTAGAAACATCGCAAAAGGCAAGGGCAACAAGGGAAATTATGAACTATTGGGACTTTACCAAAATCAAAAGCTTTTGCACAGCAAAAGGAACAGTCAACAAAACCAAAAAACAACCAACTAGAATGGGAGAAGAGATTTGCAAATGACATATCAGATAAAGGGCTAGTATCCAAAATCTATAAAGAACTTACAAACTCAACACCCATAGAACAAATAATCCAATCGAGAAATGGGCAGAAGACATGAACAGACATTTCTCCAAAGAAGACATCCAAATGGCCAACAAACACTGTGCTCAACAACACTCAGCATCAGGGAGATACAAATCAAAACCACAGTGAGATAGCACCTCACACCAGTCAGAATGGTTAAAATTAACAAGTCAGGAAATGAGAGATGTTGGCAAAGATGTGGGGAAAGGGGAACCCTCCTACATTGTTGGTGGAAATGCAAGCTGGTGTAGCCATTCTGGAAAACAATATGAAAGTTCCTCAAAAAGTTGAATATAGATCTACCTTATGGCCCAGCAACTGCAATACTAGGTACTTACCCTAAAGATACAAATGTAGTGACCCGAAGGGGCACGCACACTTGAATGTTTATAGCAGCAATCTCCACAATAGTCAAATCATGGAAAGAACCTAGATGTACATCAACAGATGAATGGATAAAGAAGATATGCTCTATCTATCTATCTATCTATCTATCTATCTATCTATCTATCTATCATCTATCTATCATCTATCTATCATCTATCTATCTATGTGATATATGTGATACATATATAATGGAATACTATGCAGCCATCAAAAAGAATGAAACCCTGATATTTGCAACAGTGTGGATGGAACTGGAGGGTATTATGCTGAATGAAAGAAGTCATTCAGAGAAAGAAAATTATCATATGATCTCTCTGATATGAGGAATTTGAGAGGCAGAGCAGAGGGTCGTGGGGCATAGGGAGGGAATAAATGAAACAAGATGGAACCAGGGAGGGAGACAAACCATAAGAGATTCTTAATCTTAGGAAACAAACTGAGGGTTACTGGGAGGTGGGGGGAAGGGATAGGGTGGCTGAGTTATGTACATTGGGGAGGGTATGTGTTATGATGTGTGCTGTGAATTGTGTAAGACTGATGATTCACAGACCCGTACCCCTGAAGCAAATAATATATTATATGTTAATTAGAATATCTATAAATAAAATAACAAAATAAATAATTACTTAGACTTTCAAAAAAATAAAAATATTCAGCCTGTTTCCTCCTTAAGTATGAACACATCTGCAAATATTATTCTTCTCTGTTCTTTTAGCCTTTCCCTTATCAGTCCAGGTCCTTTGGTTTAGGTTTAGACCCCCTAGCTCTACCTGCCCAACTTGACCCAATAAACTGTCCCCAACACCCTTGGTTTTTATCAACATTCCTATCAAAAACCAGTGCTGAGAACTAGATATAATATTAACACATAATAATTCCCTTGATAATTTGAACACCTAACTCTCTTAATATAACTTCAGGTCACCTTCACTTTTACCGAGGCACCCATCCACACTGTTGCATAAGCATAAGCAGATGCTTAATGACTATTTGAGGTTTGAACCAATCCACACTATCTGGTTTCACCTAAATTCAAAGAAGCAGTTCTCCTTCATTCAATACAACTGATGCTTATAAAACTTCCACTAACACATTTATTCAGGTTAAACACTAAGTATAAATTGTATCACATTTGCTTCAGTATCTTTTCAATAGATATAATTTTCATTCTAATTTTTCCATCTAATGTACTCTTTTCTAGAGAATATCTTATGTAATGGGTCCTATGTTGTGCAAAGTTGAAAAATACAACATCTATGCTGTCATTCAAAGAGTTGATAACATATTTTTTTCAACAGTGATGGCAGAAAACATAGTGCTATTGCTTCTTATTGATTCTGCTTGGAAGTAGCTAATGTCACCTCTCACATTTCATTGGCCACAGCAAGATACATAGCCAAGACTAACACTGATGGGGTGGGAAGTTTTGAGAATTAGGGTCAAAATGCACCTTTCTCCGTTCTTTTGAATTTCTTCCCTGTTCTCCATTTTCTCAAAGAATATGGTAGTATTATGACCATATTATTAGATTGTATATTGCCTAAAATGTAATTTGTCATGATCTGGGACTTCGAATTCATCTAAAATATTTATTATCATTAGAATTCTCTCATTGTGTATATCAGTGATCTCTTAATGTAATGATATCTCAATGTTGTCAGCTTAAAGATCATTCTTGGTATAGGCAGAAGAAAAGTTAATGTGTAGTGTTTTCTTTTAACATGATATCATCATTTCAAGCAATGGACCTATAATTTTTATCTATCTATTTCTCTGAAAATAGCACTAAAAACTGCTGCTGTTGTCTCTAGTGGTTTTTGTGAGCCTCAGCTAATCTTTGGCTTTAACTCTCTTGAAATTCTTATCCCAGTCCTCTGTATTCCCCTTAGTTATATGTTTTTTCATGCACCATTTACATAGATATCTTCCAACTTAATTAGAAGCTTTTCTACCTGCAAATATGCCAGCGTCTCTACCTGCCTGCCCATTTTCTTTCCATTAAGAATGTTTTAGGGCGCCTGGGTGGCGCAGTTGGTTAAGGGACTGCCTTCGGCTCAGGTCATGATCCCGGAGAGCCGGGATTGAGCCCCACATCGGGCTCCCTGCTCCGTGGAAGGCCTGCTTCTCCCTCTCTCACTCCCCCTGCTTGTGTTCCCTCTCTGGCTGTGTTTCTCTCTGTCAAATAAATAAAAAAAATCTTAAAAAAAAAAGAATATTTTAAATTGTGTGACCAGAATTTCATAATTCAACCTTCCTTATCATCATAAAATTATATTCATTGAGTCTTTTCTTGAAAATGTCTTTATTTTTCTAAGAAAATATTTCATCAGCTCTTACTTGATACTCCAAATTTATTCTATCCTCATGATGGGTTTTTAATTTTATTTTATTTTCATCATAAGTGTACTCTTTAATCTCCATCCCCTCTTTTCCCCAACCCCCTCCCCACCTCTCCTCTGGTAACCATCAGTTTATTCTCTATAGTTAAGAGTCTGTTTCTGTGTGTGTCTCTCTCTCTTTCTCGCTCCCTTTTTCCTTTGCTCATCTGTTTTTTTCCTTAAATTCCACATTTGAGTGAGCTCGTATGGTATTTGTCTTTCTCTGACTGACTTATTTCACTTAACATTATACTCTCTAGCTCTATCCATGTTGTTGCAAATGGTAATAATTCATTATTTTTCATGGCTGAGTAATATTCCTATAAACACACACACACATATATACCACTTCTTTATAAAATGAATGATCATATTTCAAGGGACACTTGGATTGCTTATGTAGCTTGGCTAATGTGAATGATGCTGCAATAAACATAGGAGTGCATATATCCCTTTGAATTAGTGTTTTTGTAATTTTTAGGTAAATGTCCAAAGTGTGATTTCTGGATTATAGAGTAGTCCTGTACTTAATTTTTTAAAAAGATTTTATTTATTTATTTGACAGAGAGAAACACAGCTAGAGAGGGAACACAAGCAGGGGGAGTGAGAGAGGGAGAAGCAGGTTTCCCGCCGAGCAGGGAGCCCGATGTGGGGCTGGATCTCGGGACTCCAGGTCATGACCTGAGCCAAAGGCAGATGCTTAATGACTAAGCCACCCAGGCACCCCTCTTTTTAATTTTTTGAGGAGGTTTATTTTCTTGATGGCATGATTATAAGAAACAATATAGCATAAAGGTTAAGAATTCAGTCTCTGGATTTGAATCTTGTTTGGGTTTCATTTTTTTTTAATTTTTTACTCATGTTTTTAACATAAATCAACAAATTCCTAGGAATAGAAAGTTGACAAAATCCCATGGATAAGTGAAATGGAGCACAGGAGGCTGCAGTACAGAAGAGAAGGGGGCTTTGGAAAGGGTCCTAGCTCAGACTGAGCAGGTATACTCAGGGACAGTAGACATAGGGGATTCACTGAATGTCCTTCAATAAAATAGCTGCATTAGTTCTCTCTCCCTCACACACACACACACACACACACACACACACACACATGTAACACACCTCAGGATCTCTGCAGGCAGAATAAATGGAAATCCAGTGTTCATTCCTCCAAGACTAAAACAGCACAGGAACCTAAAGGAATAGAGTAAGCTTCCTGGGAAAAGTACAGGCTGCTAACCTAAATATAAAGAGCCTTCAATTCAGGAAGAGACATCTTGGGAAAAGAACTGCCAAGAAAACCTGCAACCTCAACCTGGAATAATCAACCTAAACAAGAATAGGAATAAGCCTAAATAAGAAAAAGCAAGGACTACCAGACATATGAAGAAGCCTAACAGCATCGGCTATAGACTCAGTAGAATATAGAGGAAGTGCAAGGAAATGAAGAAATTGTTTTTTTTAATTCTAATTAGAATACTCAGAAGTTTTTTTAAGGATTTATTTCTTTATTTTAGAGAGAAGGGGAGCAGAGCCTGATGCAGGGCTTGATCCCATGACCCTGAGATCACGATATGAGCCAAAATCAAGAGTCCAAAACTTAATCAACTGACCCACTGAGGTACCCCAAGAATACTCAGAAGTTTTTAAATGATGTTGTAACCTTAAAAACAAGAACAAGAATCTATACAACTGGAATAGATCACAGTAAGAACCAGCTCTTAAAATTTTTTTTAAACACAAAACCCAAAAATTCATAAAAGAGCAGTAAAAATTTTAAAATATCACAACATAGAATGAAAAAATACAGAGATGAAACACATGACAGAGAATGTAAGAGTCATAAAGTGTCAAACCACAAAGTTCAATATTCAATCCACTGGGGGTCCAGGAGGACAAAGAAAATAAAGGAAAGTAAATTATTTTAAAAAAAGGAATAAAATCCAGAAAGATACAAACTGTCACATTGAAAGGGCCCCTGAATATTTTCACCATCTTATATAGTACTGATTCAATAGACAAACTTAAAGTTGAAGGAACAAGAAACAAAATAGTTATAATAGAAAATCTGAAAGTAATAATATAATACCAAATATTAGGTGAAAGAATGGAAGAAAAGTTGAGAAGTGTTTCAGTAAGTTAAATCTACAACATTCACAGCAGAAAATCAATAATTAAAATTGATTAATCAAGAAATAATAGATTATAGTCACCATAACTAATTATAGTAATACTATATTACATATTACTATATTTATAGAAGAAAGCATTGAAAAAGTTAAAAGTGATTTTAACTGAGAAGAATGAGATTTGAAAAAAGAGAACAGTCTATTTTGCCACTGAATCTCTACAGTAGATGACCTTTTTAATTTAGGGTCTCACGGTCTATTTTGGCTAGCACTTTTCTGTGCATTATAAAGCCTTAGGCCTATAGAAACAGCAAGTAATGGATTGTGTGATGAAAAAGTATGACGCACAGCCAGGCTCTACGGGAGAATGCAGACAGCTCTAGGTGGGAGAGTGGATCACTGACTGGGCTGACCTAAGGTGAACGTCATCCCTTGGGTAACTACAAAGGCATTTGAGTCTCCTTCCAAAACCCCAGGCAAGACTCTTTTCAGCTTGACTGAGCTGCCAAGATTCCCATACCTCAGTAGAAATGAGACTTTTAATTGGATGCCATTCTGCCACTATTAAGCTCGGGTTTCAGTACCTCTATTAAGCTCTGCCCTTGTGTTGGAATTTAAGAATATAAAACAAGACTCTTTTGTAGTTGTTTTTAACTTCAGTAGTCTCAGCTACTAAGTTGAAATATTTACTTCAACAAAAATGAGCACCTACTTTGCGCAAGGCGCCCTGGGAAGTACACATGTAAACCAGACAGATTGGGTTCTCTCATGGAGTTTAGGAACCACCGAATGAGAGAGAGTTGTACACAACTAATTTTAATACAAGACCAAATGCAAGTGAATTGGAGCATAAAAAAAGAAGAGACGGCTTTCAATTTAGAAAGGGATCAGGGAAGTCTAAGTACAGAGCTGTCAGAAGTAAGCCGGGATCTTGGGCCTTGCGTCAACAGGATGCCTTCTGGCTAGTGCTGTGATACAGCTGTGACTTGGTACATAATCTGCCAGTGATGTTATCTGAGCTGTACCTGCCCTGGCCAAAGACAATGCCACTATCTCTAGTTTGAAGTGGCTCTTAATTTCTGCTGAGTAAATGCTACAATCATTCCAAATGCCTGGCTTACCAACACATACGCATTTTCCTTGGAAGATATGAATTTGTAAAGTATAACAAGTACAGCATTCTGTGTTGTAGTGTAAGCAAACCAGAACTCATTCATAACTCCAACAAAATCCAAATTTCTGGACTGTTTCTATTTTTAAAAGCTTTTCTCAACATGTGTTCATATCCCTGTGTCTACATTTTGCCCACAAATCCGGAAGATAAAAGAAGCAGAGAATGTTAAAATTGGAAGGGATCTTGGTATTATTCAGTATAATCCTATCATTTTACAGATGAAGAAACTAGGCCAAGATACAGTAAATGTGACTTCCCAAGGTTACACAACCACGAAGAGGAAAGATTGGATTGAAACCAACTTTTTGAATGCAGGTCCAGAAGCTTGCTCTTCTGGAGACTATGCTGAAAGAAAAATAGGGAAACAGAAAAAAATAAAAGGTAATAAAGAAAGAAAAAAGTAATCCTTAATTAAGTTATTGGCAATAGATCCAGAATTATCAGTGTTTCTGAAATAAATTCCAAATAACTTTAAAGGGACTTTTTAAATGGAACTTTTTTCTACTTGAACAAAATGTACACATATTGGCTACCAGAAAACAAAGTATTTCTTTTCAAACTATTTTAACTAATTTTTAAATTATTTAAATTATTAAATAATTGTTAAAAAACAAATACTTTTGTTTTGTTACAATACAGAGAAATGTAATTAGCCAATCATCGACTACATATAATTTGTGTTTCATCAAAGCAAAAACAGGAATTAGTTTTAAAATAGGCACACCCTTGTTATGCTTAATATTATACATTCAGAGACCTCATATTTTTAAAATAGACAACATTAGAATGAAGACAATATTGTATTTGTTTACTACAATCAGCATGTCATGTCATAGTACCCAGCTTATAGAATATACTCGATAAATAGCGGTTGAATAAATAAATTAATACCATATTCCATTTGAATTTTCCACCAACCTTTGTAAAGCACACATTATGTCCAATATTTATATGGTAAAAATCTGACCTATAATACCATTATTTGGATGCATTCAAAACTTTCCTACACTTGATTTGAAATCAATCCATCCTTCCCCAAAATGGGCTCCGTAATTAAAGACCTTTCTCTAGACCCAGCTGTAAGTAAATCTTAGGTGAAGCCACAGCCTGTGCAGAAGAATAGCACTACTGCATCCCTCCCTTCCTTACCCCAGCCTGAGAGAGGGTTCTGGAGGTGAAGCCCACATCTGGCCCCAGACCCTATTCCCAAGCTCAAAAGAGGACTTCTTGACTTGCCAAGAATTTCCAGTTCAGATCACTAGATGCCTTCTCAGTAGTGCTCTGTAGACCATGAAAAAGCTAACTAGGAGACACCATAGGAATTGTGGAGGGAACTTCTCATCCAGAGGGCTGTTTACCAGGCCATAAGGTATGGAGGTATACATCAGAAAGAAACCACAGAAAGAGAACTCACAAAGTTTAACTGAGAATATTAAGAACCCCACTGAGGAAGTACAAGTTGGATCCTAAATATAAAAGGCATTTATTTAAGAATGAAAGCTTTTTAAAATGCTATGCATATAAATAAAAAGTTAACACAGCTCTTATTATTTTCTTCCTCCATTTTATAGAAATAAGAAAAACATTTTGAAAACTGATGTCAGTGAAGTTTTCTGTTTAAAAATCAACAAATGAAATGAGTACTTCTAATCTTTTTTAGTATGTTTATACAACAAAAAAGGAATGTTATAATAGGTTCTAACTTGTCTATTTTAATGTCTCCATATTTAGATAGCTAACTATAAACAAAATATTACAACTTTGGCCTTTTTTTCAATTATTTGTATGTAAAGTCACTTAAGGTATAAAATGATATTTTCTCCTATTCTCCTAGTGAAGATATAACTAAGACCAAGATATTAAGAAAATAAAAAACACAGGACAAGAGTTAGGAAAACCGGGTTCTTCCTACTCTAGCTTCTACCACAGAGTCACCAGTGATATTCTAGCCCTCTGCCCCCACCCCCAACTTATCTCCAGCTGAGAAACAGAGGCCTGAAACACAGTTAGGCAGAGAGAAATGAAGAAAAGCTGCCAAGAATGGTTTGCAAGTCTTGATAACCTCCATGTGACGTTGACTATGGTTCTTCAAGATCATTTGATGCTCTGTGTCCCAAGTCTACCTCAGAAGGGGACAGCAGCCCCAGGAAGGAGGCAGAAGTCAAAGGCAGGCCTTGATGCACAGGATCTGGAAACTCATAGGGATTGGGCTATACCCCAGGAAGAAAGACTTTTGCACTAACTCCAAAAGGGAGAAAAACCTTGAGAGCTCAACTTTGTACTTTTCTAACAAAACTGAACCAAGGGCTAAACATAATCTGGAAACTTTCAGCTCAAATGAAGATTTTAAGAGATGCTATCAGGGAATGAAGAAATAAAAGCTTGCTCATTTTATGAACAACGTAAGCACTGGAAGCATGTTTTTTATTGTGAATATTCTGAGACACACATGCATTCTTATCTGATGGCAAGAAGAGAAAACAACAGCAAGAAGGATATAAGAAGAAGAAAGATGAATATTCAGTCCCAATTTTGTGGATAAACATACAAGAAAATATGGAACAAGTATCTTGACTAAACTGATCATCTGTTTGGTGATTTGGTTCTGGCTGCAGCTTGGACTTTTCCAGGACTCTGGAGGCTGGCTTGAGAGCTGAACTTTCCAGCAAGGTCAAGAAGATCTTTTTGCTCACTAGGTTGATCCAAGCTGGACTTACTTGTTCCTGCATCCATTGTTTCCATGAAGAAATTACACTTTTAACTTTTTCTTCAACTATAGTAATTAAATAGTTCCATTGAGCTTGTGACCTATTTTACCTCAAATGTGAAAATGACTTACTTTTTTTCTAAAATATATTTTTTTAAGATTTTATTTATTTATTTGATAGAAACACAGCTAGAGAGAGAACACAGGCAGGGGGAGTGAGAGAGGGAGAAGCAGACTTCCTGCCGAGCAGGGAGCCCGATGTGGGGCTCGATCCCAGGACTCTGGGATCATGACCTGAGCCGAAGGCAGACACTGAATGACTGAGCCACCCAGGTACCTTTTCTAAAATATTCTTAACCTCAGCAATTTTAATTCTTTCTAAAAATTTGCTTTAATGTGTCTTTCCTTTTTCTATTCTCATTTTTCAGATTTTTCATTTTTTCATTATAACTTTCTCTTCTTTTGTCATTTTTTAAGTAGTTAAAAAGAAAGAAAAATAAATGGAAATAAGCAGAGAAAGTGCACTGGAGTAAATACTTCCAGCATGACTTTCCCACTGAAGTTTTCCATATGCAGGGCAGGCAAGAATGAGATAAGGGACTGAGAGTTGTGAAAGGCCACTGACTTCCAGCTCATATTTGCAAAGTTAGACCTCTGATATTACCATCCAAGGAGGCTTTGTATTATCTCAGAGATATGCCACAATATTAACAGAAGACATTTATCTCACTATGTTAGACACATGCCCCATGGCTAATTGTACCTATTATAGTCTGCTATGAACAGATATACATACATATACATATATATGTATATATCTTCATATTTGTAGCCTATGATTTCTCATAAAAATAAAATTAAAGTACATTGTATGTTTTCTGTGTAAAAAGGGCTAATTTAGGGGTGCTAATTTGTTAAATGTAAGTGTATAAGAATGTTACTTTATATAATCCTGTTTGGATATCTCATTCTTCACTATACCTAAAGCCTCAAGAAAAGCAACAAAAAGCCTTTCCAAACTTTGAGATAAGCTGGTCACCATTTATAACAAATGTGTTATAACTGTGATTGTGACTCATGCTACAGAATTCTTTTCTCACCTTTTCTTTTCCAGCAGCTCGAAACCACTCAGTGTTCTGTGTACATGGCAAGCTCTCTCATACTCCTGTACGTGTTACCCCTTCTGCCTCAAATATCATTCTCTACTTTATCATATTTCTCTCCCAAGAGTGATTCAGTCAACTCCACCTTCTCTGTGTGACTTTCTCTGATAAGCCCCTGCATCTATTCACCTGCCAGGCACTGTGCTAGACATTAAATCACCAAAATTAAAACACTGCACCTGCCCTCAAGATGCGTGCATGACACAGTGGTCCAAAGGGATACTTCAGGAACATTTTGTGCTAAGGGCCAGAAAGAGAGTCAGGGAAGGTTTTCCGGATGAGGTAACAGCTGAATGAAAATTTGAAAGACATGTAGAAATTACTTAACAGAAGAAAGAAGGCTGGGAGACCATTCAAAACAAACTATGTTAAAGCAATGGTGGGGAGAAAGAATGCTGACTGAGAGGTAAATAAGCCATTTACGGAAGTGCAGATTTCTTTTTTTTTTTTTTCCTTGAAGGCAACAGGGATACTTTTAAGCAAAATGAGATGATCTGATGTATCTTTTAGAAACTGTAGAGATCAGATCAGAGAGAACAAGACTAAGGCAGTTAAAAAGATTTTTTGTAAAGGAGATTATAAGTGTACTTACAATGGGAATGAAGGACATAAAAGAGAATTTGAGAATTTGAAAAAGATAACCGAGTTAGAAGTGAAAGTTGGGTGTGGTACACAAGGGATAGAAAGTAGTCAAGAGGGAACCCCTAGTTTCTCCACGTTCTTCCTCAGGTGGACGGTGAGACCTTCCTTGAGATCAGGAATATATGAGGAGGAACAAGAGGTGACTGGTTGAGTTTTGAATTTGATGAACAGGAGAGGCCAGTGGAACATCCATGTTGAGAGGCAAGTGTTCATTCCTCTGTGTGCCCACTACTTGATGCATGACCTCATGTTACCACACTGGGATTGTCTATCTCCTATCTTTAACTTTCCCGACACAAGGACTATCCAATCTTAAAAACCCATTCCTTCCGGGTACCTAAATGAGCCCATGCTCCCCGTGACAGACAAAGCTCTCCCATTCTCTCTCTCTCCCTCTCATTAGAGCAGTGCTAACTCAGAAGAAATATCTTGTAAGGCCAAAAGTCCATTACCCCTTCTGGAGAAAGCAAAAACATGCACTGAAGAAAGAAAGGCTATTTTCCCTCTATTTTAATTCAATTTTGAACTCTATTTCCTACCCATTTTCAAAGGGACCATTGTTTCAGAAGAACTGAGTACTTTCTAAGGTAAATAGAGTGAATAACAATCTTGTTTAAGATTCCAACTTATTAACAGAAAACATGTGTAGACTTAAGCATTAAAAATAAATATGCCTTTAAAGATGACCTGGGAGGCTTCTTACCTGCCAAGAACAGAGTTCAAGACCTCAGAAAGTCTGTTTTCCCAGAAACGGTAGATTATATTGCTAATGATGGCAAAGGCATTGAACCATAAGTTTTTTTTTTCTCCCTATAATTTTGGTACTATTTAGGTAAGTTTTGTAATAGCCTGAAATAAGAGAAGTACTCTCAAGACTGATCTTGGGTTGTGAAAACTGGGTCTATGATTTCATCTTTTGGAAGAATGTTTTCAGTTCCTGCTTTTCTTTCCAGACAAGTACATTTGGGATGAGCTCTTCTTATATTTGAATTATATTTTAGTGATCTTGGTTCAGTTGGTTTACACAAGTATAAATTCATTTTTAGAGCATTTCCTGTCATACATACTTTAGTTTAACTGAGCATTTTTAAAAGATTTTACTTTTATTTATTTTAGAGAAAGAGAGAGGGGTGGGGGACAGCGAGGAAGGGAGAGGGACAAGCAGACTCTGTGCGGAGCACAGAGCCCCACTTGGGACTAGATCTCAAGACACTGAGATCATGATCTGAGCCAAAACCAAGAGTTGGCCACTTAATCAGTTGAGCCACCCCACGCCCCTAATTGAGCATTTTTAATAAAGAGTATAATTCTTTTTTCAATATCCTTATTTATTTCAAATTAGAGGATTATTTCTAAATGTTCTTATGAACCAATATGACAACTACCAGCAGCAGCATGTCTCCAAATGGACCATAGGGAGTGGCAGACCCAGAGGCAGGTCAGCTCATGGAAGAGAAATTGATGTTGTCTTCCACCTTCATTGACTTGTCTGGTTTTCATATGACGAATAAACAGATGAGTCAGTTTCTCTTTTTCTAAGGGACTTTACATGATTAGGGTCAGAAGCTCAGCAAAGAAAAATCTTCCCTGGTTTTATAATGGTGAGCTGTCGAGATGCCACAGTGATTCATTTTAAAGGCCCTGGATATTTTCAAACAACTGCTGAGAGACCTTGCTGTCCCCTGAACTTGGGAGGCTGGTTCTAGCACATGCACAAATTCTGCTTGCCATATGAGCAAAAGTGAGATCATACGGGTTGATGCTGGCAGAGTCTCTGAGAATACAGTAATTCATGCTGTCAGTTACTATCAGCAGCAATTTGCTTCTGGATTGGTTCCTGTGGGCACTCATGTGAGTATTCTGCACAAAGGACCAGAGTGCAATATTCTCTCGGATTTCAGGGACTTAGTGCAGTTTCAACATATAATCAAAAGTGCCACGTAGTTCACCACCTCGCATTTTGTTTTAAAGAGACAGAGGCTTAAAATTGGATTCCTTTCTTCTCTCCAAAAAGGGAAGTTGATTTCAATGTGGGTCTATCTTTAGAGCAATCTGTTGGTACTTCAGTGGAATCTACCCTGTTGGTAAAGTATAGAGTACTTTTTTTCTTAAACTAAATGTCATTCCAGTGTCTCCACAACAATAAAAATCAAAACTTGGCTTATTCACAAAATTTCACTTATTGGATTCAAATCACATATATGATCAACTCTTTTCTTTTTAAGATTTTATTTTTAATTATTTATTTGTCAGAGAAAGAGAGAGCAAGGGCACAATCAAGGGAGAAGCAGGCAGAGGAAGAAGCAGGCTCCTTGCCAAGCACAGAGCCTGATACGGGACTCCATCCCAGGACCCTGGGATCATGTCCTGAGCCACTTAACTGACTAAGCCACCCAGGTGTCCCTATGATCAACTCTTAATTACCATAGGGCAAATAGAATGGGAAATGAAAAGTTCTCTTGAATCATTTAGTATTATTTTATATTCCTCCAAATTAAGTACAATTTCCACAAAATTCTATGCCAGAGAAGTTTGGATGCTGCAGACCAAGCTTAAAGGCACATTACTAAGGAACCTCTGCAGAGACACCTGGGTGGCTCAGGCAGTTAAGCATCTGACTCCTGATTTCAGCTCAGATCATGATCTCAGGGTCCTGGGATTGAGGCTTGTGTCCAGCTCCATGCTCAGTGTGGAGTCTGCTTGAGATTCTCTCTCCTTCTGCCCTCCCTCCACACTTGCTCTCATGCTCGCTGAAATAAATAAATAAATAAGAACTTGGGGGGGGGGGATAAAGGATCTTTGAAAAACAATATAATTTCATTGGGTTCCAAATAACTTTAAGACATTAAGAACATTCTTGTTACCAATGTGGCAACTAGTTTCTTTCTTTTTGATTAATGCTTGTTATTGAGAATCCATGGGATTCACCATTGTGGAGCAATCCTGGTCAGAAAGGGTTTAGGAGGAAGGAAAAGACACTCCCTGTATCTGAGAAATGGTAGTTTAGTTTCACTCAGAAAAGTGAAAAATACACTCAAATCTCAAATGCCACTGTCAACAACAACTATATTCTTTGGTATTAATCTATATTCTCTTGACAGTTTCCAGTTGAAAATTACTTCCATATTGTATCAAGCTCAAAAGTCCTCAAAACCATGGCATCTTACTTGATTAACTTTACTCAGCCATAAAAAGGATGAGATCGTGCCATTTGCAACAACACAGATGGACTTAGAGGTATGATGCTAAGTGAAATCAGTCCGACTAAAAAAGACAAATACCATGTGATTTCACTTATATATGGAATCTAAAAAGCAAATGAACAAGCAAACAAAAAGCAGAATGAGTCCTATAAATACAGAGAACAGACTAATGGCTGCCAGTGGGGAGGTGTGGGTGGGGGGCTGGGCAAAATGGATGAAGGGAAGTTGGAGATACAAGCTTCCAGTTATGAATGATAAGTCACAAAAATAAAAGGCACAACATAGGAATATAATTAATGATATTGTAATAGTGTTGGATGGTTACAAGTAGTAGCTACACTTGTGGTGAATGTAGTGTAATTTATAAACCTATAGAATCACTATATTGTACACTGTAACATTGTGTGTCAACTATACTCAATAAATAGTCTTTGTCAGATATCCAAAAAAAATTTTTTCCTATGTTTAATATTTACCTTCCTCTACCTGTAGAATATAGACTAATGAGGGGAGGGATATCTGTTTCTTCACTGACATATTCACAGGGCCTGGAACAGGGCATGGTTCACGGGAGGCATTTAATAAAAATGTGTTAAATGAACGAATCGTGTCCTATTCTTCAGCCTAAAGTCCTACCTCTTTAACAAGTCTTACCAACCCCTCTGTTATTAACTTCTGCTCATTCTTCTGGCATCCTCTCTCTCATCACTTTACCTCTTGTGCTATATAATTCAGCCAAATGCAAATTGCATGCAGTTTCTTAAATGTACCATGGTCTGTCTCCCTGGAGGCCTTTGCACATGTTGCAAATGTTCCTCCATTTAGAAGACTTTCCTCTCCTACTCCCCTGTTCCCTTCTCTGGGAAACTTCTTTTTGTTCTTCAGTCTCTTGTTTCAGAAAGTCTTAACCTGGTGTCCAAAACAGAGCTAGACAGCTAGCTAGTACCCTGTGATTGCATAGTAGCACTTAACATTTGGACTGTCATTGCTATATGGCAGTGACATAACTAGCGGCATAATGATATTTGTGAAATTACCCATCAGTATTTAGGCTTCAAATGAGTGTATAAAGAAATTAACACTATTCTCTTAGAACTGGCATAAAAATATTTTTAAAAAAATAATCAGGATATATTGGAAGAAAGTCACAACAGTCACATCTCTAAAACTATTGAGTGGAAGCATCACTTCAGACTCATGATTAAAACATAAATAAGCAGCATCTGTGTAAGAGCTAATAGATTGTTCCATAGATAGTTGTTCCTTGCTATTCAAGTCTCAGCAGAACGTCGCTTCCTCCTAGGGGACATTGACTATCACATGGAAAGCTACCCTGGTCACTACTACCGTGCTTATCACCTTCCTTTCAAGTCTCGCTCTTTGATATTTTCTTAATCATCTCTGTGTTTACTAGTTCATTTTCAGTTCTCCCCTCTAAATAATAGTCATGAAAACAGGGACCTTGTGTGTCTTGTTCAGTGTTTTTCATTCTTAGAACCTAGAAAAGTGCTTGGAATTTTAGCAGATATTAAAAAAAATTTTTTTAATGAATGTGCAACAAGAACCTCAGAAGAAAAGTAATTACCATCTTGGCTAGTAGAATGGTTTCAGAGGCACTGGTTGCTCAGAAAAAAAGAAAAACCCTTGCATTTCACCAAAAATTTACATGCACCAGCACAAACTTACCAGTTTGCAATTAAATCTTGTTCTGTCTCAAGGTAAAACTTCTTGTCCAGTAGGGCAATTCATCCAGTTTTAAGGAAAACTATTTTTTTCATAATATGAAATTAATAAAGCAGTTCAAAAGACAATATTGGGGTGCCTGGCTGGCTCAGTCAGAAGAGCATGAGACTCTTGCTCTCAGAGGCTGTGAGTTCAAGCCCCATGTTGGGTATAGAGATTACTAAAAAAAAATAATAATAATAACAAATAAATCTAAAAATATCCTTATCAATACCATTATTCCAGCGATAATTCTTCTTGTACTTTTTTGCAAATTGTGCAAATTGTAGTTGATAGTACAGAACACATTTCACATTCATGCAGACTATACCCCAGACCCTTTTTAAATCCCACAACTGCAAATAACATAGCACAGAACTTCTACCATTTTAGGTACTGCATTATATCCAGTTTAATATCTCAATCTTATCAATTCTGGTGCAGTAGAACTTTGTCCCTCTTTGTAGACACCCTGAATTTTTGTTATATACGAGGAATCTCAAGCTTTTTTGTCATACTTCCACAAAGTGGAAGCCAGAAACTTACTTTCTCAGGCACTAACTGTCTGTATCACTACTACTACCAAAAAGAAGCATCCACATATGAGTTGGAGAACACTGTGAATTCATAAGGAGAAACAATGTAAAAATTCATTTTCTGGTGAGTGTAGCTGGATAGGTGCCCAGGTTTGGGGGCAGTCATGGTAGAAATTCTCACATCTACAGAGCAGAATCAGCAATGGAAGTTATGGTGTCTGTGTCCAACAATGACGGCAGTGTGGCTTTTGTTGGAACAATCAGGAGTGTTCTTTAGGCATTGTTCCTGAATGCATGGCCTCTAAATCTGATTCCTTGGCTCTTCCAGATAATCTCTGAATCACACAATATCCTCTAATAAATTTCTTTTCTGTTTAAACTAGCTAAAAAGAGATTTGTTGTTTGCAACTTAAATAGATGAAAGTATCTGACTGAATTATTATCCTCTCTGTGTTTTTTAATTTATCCTGAAATATTTAAGACAGTCACAAAGGCCATTTCTTTTTTAGCCCTAGAACTTCTCCATCTATATTCATCACTGGAGATAGCAGTTGGCCTTCTTCTGACAGATGTTCATTACTTTGCAAGCATAAAAGCCTATAAAGTGACATGGAAGGGCACTAGATTGTTGGAGGTATTCATTCACTTGCTATGAGACTTACTCCAACACCCTAGCTTCATATTTGAAATTCACACTTTAGACACACTGGATTACTATAAACCAAGTGCATTTGGGATCACTAAAGAATGATTGACAGCATTATGTTCAATAACCCCAGTAGTCTAGACAACAAATACAAAACCTTTAATTATGTCCCTTAATTTCCTAGAAATCTGAATTCATGAATGAGGTCAAGAAATTTGGACCTTGCATGATCTAGCTCTTGTCTACACTATTCAAATCAACTCCATGGTTTCCAATGGTACTCATAAGTTCAGCTATCTTTTTTCCACAATATTTATTTATTTATTTTAGAGAGAGAGTGA
Source organism: Spilogale gracilis (assembly GCA_004023965.1). Classification (NCBI taxonomy): domain Eukaryota; kingdom Metazoa; phylum Chordata; class Mammalia; order Carnivora; family Mephitidae; genus Spilogale; species Spilogale gracilis. Next base: position 71,037 of record PITA01010027.1, read on the forward strand.
GCATGAATAAGGGGAGGGGCAGAGGGACACAGAGAGATGGGGGAAGCAGACTTCCTACTGAGCAGGGAGTCTCATGGAGGTGGCCCCTGGTTAGCCTGTCAAAGTAGGAAACTGCCTAGGACATACAAATCAGGACATGACCTGGAGGACACACACTGTCGCAGGGATGCGCAGATGCACTGCTGTGCTAAAGACTCATTCTGGCCCAAGAGAGTTGACTGTTAAATTTTCAGGAATTTTTCAAATCATTTGTGAAACACTGCCATTATTACAAATTAAATTATAGAAATTTACACCTAAATTCATTATATTAAAGGTAAATGTAATAAATGCTCAAATATATATTAAAATAAAGGTTAGAATACTCAAAATTCATCATTTCCTAATTATTTTGCTATACTTATTGTTCTCTCTCCTCTGGGAGGTATTTACATCTACTGCATCTGAATGGGAAAAAATACTATGCAATGATGTGCTGCTGCACTTTCCTGCCCGCTCCCCACACCGGTGTGTTCAGTCGTCACCATGCTTAAATTGACAAAAGCTACCAAGCAGGGCTTGATCTATTGTTTTGTTAATTGTCTAGATTTATGAAAGTGATGAAAATGTTAATGAATAGTGAAAGTGAGAAAATGTTAATAATGCTTAATTCAAAAGTGTTTCAGGTTTGTAGTTATCACACTGTGAATAATGAAAATCAAATAAACAAAAAACCAAAACACGTTGGGAAATAGTCTTACAGTTTTCAAAAATTAGTAGCTGATTCAGCAGCCATTCATATCATAGATGAATAAATGAAGTTATAACAGATGTCTCCATTTAATCACCTTTGTTCTATCTGTTAACTTAAATGAAAACACAAGTAACATTCATGTCAGAACTATGTTCTTTCATCAGTTGCGACCACAGGTAGATTAAGAATATAGGAGTCCAGCAAAAATCAATAAAAGTAGTTTGTAAGAATCAATTGATTGTATGAAATTTACAATAAATAGTATTATATACTTGGTTATTTGTAACAAATCTTTTATATATATATCAGGAAAGTTTATAAAAAATGGGTTCATACACATGTATTTTTTTCTTTGCCAGCACACCACTGGGTAGATGGAAATTTATTTATTAATTTAGTAGGGGAAAAAGGAAAAACATATATCCTAATCAGTGCTTAAAAAAAGAAAAAGGCATGGATGGTTCAATATCCAGAAATCAATCAATGTGATGCAACACATTAATCAAACAAAGGATAAGAACCATATGATCCTCTCAATAGATATAAAGTGTTTGAAAAAATACATCATCCTTTCTTGATAAAAACCCTCAAGAAGGTAGGGATAGAAGAACATACCTCAACATTATAAAGGCCATATATAAAAGACCTACAATGGAGAAAAACTGAGAGCTTTTCCCCAAGGTCAGGAACATGACAAGGATTCAGCAAATGGCACTGGGAAAATTGGACAGCAACATGCAGAAGAGTAAAACTGGACCACTTTCTTACACCAAAAGAAATTCAAAATGGATGAAATAGCTAAATGTGAGACATTTTGATGGATTTTAAATCCATCAAAATCCTAGAGCAGAACACAGACAGCAACCACTTTGACCTCAGCCACAGCAATTTCTTACTAGACACATTGCCAGAGGCAAGGGAAACAAAAGCAAAAATGAACTATTGGGTCTTCAAGATAAAAGCTTCTGCACAGCAAAGGAAACAATGAGCAAAACTAAAAGGCAACCTATGGAATGGGAAAAGATATTTGCAAATGACATATCAGATAAAGGGCTAGTATCAAACTGAGCACCCCAAAAATAAGAAACCCAGTTAATTAAATGGGCAGAAAACATGAACAGACATTTCTCCAAAGAGGACATACAAATGGATAACAGACACGTGAAAAAGTGCTCAACATCACTCATCATCAGGGAAATCCAAATCAAAGCCACAAGAAGATACCACCTCATACCAGTCAGAATAGCTAAAATTAAGTCAGGAAATGACAGAAGTTGGGGACAATGCAGAGAAAGGGGAGCCCTCTTACACTGGTGGGAATGCAAACTGGTGCAGCCACTCTGGAGACCAGTATGGAGGTGACTCAAAAAGTTAAAAATAGAACTACCCTACAACCTAGCAATTGCACTACTATTTATCCAAAAAACACAAACATGGCGATTCAAAGGGGCACATGCATCCCAAAATTTATAGGAGTAATGTCAGCAATAGCTAAACTATGGAAGGAGCCCAAATGTCCATCTACAGATGAATGGATGAAGAAGATGTGGCATACACACACACACACACACACACACACACACACACACAGTTTGGAATATTACTCAGCCACCAAAAAGAATGAAATCTTGACATCTGCAATAATTGGATGGAACTAGAGTGTATTATGCTAAGCAAAATAAGTCATTCCAAAAAAACCAAATACCATATGATTTCACTGATATGTGGAATTTAAGAAACAAAACAAATGAACATAGGGAAAGAGAAGGAAAAATAAGATAAAAACAGAATGGGGATAAAAACCATAAGAGACTCTTAATTACAGGGAATAAACTGAGTGTTGCTGGAGGGGCCTTGGGTGGGGGTTGGGATAACTGGGTGATAGGGGGCATTAAGGAGGGCACTTGATGTAATGAGCCCTGGGTGTTACATGCAAATGTTGAATCACTAAATTCTATCTCTGAAACTAATACTACACTACATGTTAACTAATTTGAATTTAAATAAAATCTTGAAAGAAAAAGGAAAAGAAAAAGAAAAGTGATGGAAGGAAGGGAAGGAAGCAAGACTGGAGGAGGGCAGACTTGAGGCATAAATTGAAATGACCCATACAATTGATTCTTACATTATGTAATTCTTTAACATTTTTTAAAAGATTTTATTTACTTATTTGACAGATAGACAGAGAGAGAGAGAACAAGCAGGGAGAGCAGCAGAGGGAGAGGGAACAGTAGGCTTTCCATTGAGCAGGGACCCCGATATAGGGCTTGATCCCAGGACCCTGGGATCATGACCTGAGCTGAAGGCAGATGCTTAACTGACTGAGCCACCCAGGGACCCCTCTTTAACATTCTTAATAGACCATGTCTACCCAACCCCAACACACACACACACACACACACACACACACACACACACACA